>JAHREE010000152.1:7859653-7883029 GCA_033628505.1 Tringa tobata | reverse complement strand
GGCTGTATTTGCTCAAACGGTTAACTCTGTGTCGACGTTTTGTCGTGCTTTGCAGACGCTAATGACGTCTATAAATCTGGCGGTCTTTTCTCCAGGTGATATTAGTGTTGTTTCCACCTCTTGGTATTCAGTACCAAAGTAATCCCTCTAAGCAATAATGCTGTGTTTTGGACAGTAAGGCGATACGCTTTGACTGTTTTTGAAAAACTTTTTTTTTTTTTGCACTTGCTGAGCAGAAGTCTTTGAACATAAAATGGAATAGGAACCAAAAACTACACAGGAAGTTAAAATACATGAAGACATTGGATAAGGAAAAATTCCAACATTATTTCTCTGATATTCATGTCATACAGGGTTGTCTCCTAGTGCATTTGTCTTGTTGAATTAACTCAGTGAATTTTTCAGCATATCATTGTGACCAGAAGAAGTAGTGCTAAGCAATGTGCGTGGGAGATGGTGGAGCTGTACGGTATTGCAGAAAGCCACAGGACATAACTTCTCACCTGCCTGTAGTTTCAAACTGTGAATCTTTCCACTGCCTTCCAGTGAATTGGATAATTGGCAAATATGCCTGAACGCTCATATGTGTGATTAAATTGATATCTCTGCCTCTGCAACTGAGGAGGGGAAGACTCATCTCATTCACTGTGTCTTGTTAAATCTCTCATCACAAGGGGAGAACTTGTTAAATTGCTCTAGAAATTTATTGCAGGAAAGGAAGTCTGATTCTGACACGTAATTTTTGAGGGCTGTGTGAGGGAGACATGAGTAACACGCAGTGTTATAGTGTTGGTAATGGTTATGTCTCTCTGCTTTGAAGACTCTGGTGTTACAGTAGGCAGGGTTCAGTGGGTAAGCAAACTGCTGTATGTTATTTTTGTTATTTAAATTTTACAGGAAAGATATGTTACCTTCATTTGTTCTTTGTACCTTCAGCAGAGAAGACATTTTACAATTTAGAAGAGTATCATGATTTACCTACGTATTCCAAGCTTTCCAAGCAGTAGAGTGTGAAGGATGACAGTGTGATATGATACGTTATGTTTTTTTGGGCGAGGGGGGAAACAAATACAAAAAGCAAAAGAAAATCCAAACCAAACAAACACCACCACAGCCCACACATTTATTATGTGGGGATAACAAGCTTTCTCCAGTTACTGCTATCACTATTGAGGCTGGATCATGATGAAGAAATAGGGGTGCTGCTTGAATCAGTTATAATCTACCTAACTATTAAACCTCTACGGTACTCCTAATTAAGGGCCAGTGAATCGATTTGGCAGGCAGTAAATTTCATTTATGTGCCCTGTTATTTTAGGGTATATTGAGCTACGTATTTGAGTCTTATTTGAGACCACAAAAGATTTCATAAAGACAAACTGTAACTACTCATCAAATTGGGCATATGAGCAAGAAAAATGAGCCAATGAGCGAGAAAAACCAAAACTAAGTCCTTTCAGGCCTACCATTACCAAAAGATAAGTGGAAAGCTTTAAATATTGCTTACTGAGTTGGAATGCTGGGATATAATTTTTCTGGTAAGTTTTTCATTCTTTCTAGATCATCCATATTATTTATTCAGCACAATACAAGCAGAGTTATTAATCCAAGAGTTGGAGTATAAGACAGCTGTTGTAATTCAGTGCCTCGAATAAGTAATGTTTCTGTCATGACTCTCAACTGATTATCATATATGTTTAGTCTTAACAGGGGTTTTACTGAAATGCACTGTATGAGTGGCCACTCAAATTTTGTGTCTTGTGTGTGCATCATACCTCCAAGTGACCTCTATCCTCGTGGGCTGATTGCAACTGGTGGCAATGATCATAATATTTGCATTTTCACAGTTGACAACCCAGCTCCTCTTTACACCCTTAAGGGTCATAAGAACACAGGTATGTAGTCTTTCTTTTTTTTTTTTTTTTTCTTTAATTTGTTGCATAAAAATTAATGTGATTTGTTAGAGAGGAAATTAAGTTGAAGTTATAAAACTTGATTTCTTTGGTACTTAATGTAGCAAACTAATTATGGCCTCTGCAAAATTGGATTTTATAATCTCGATGACAGTTCATTGCAAGGATTTCCAAGTTTACATTGATCAATGCTTGAGCTTTTACTATATATGTGAACACATGGCAATTTACAGAATGATAACCCTTTTGCCAAGAGTTGCATTTTTAAGAAGCACTTCGTTTCGTTCTGCATGAATTAAGCTTAATTTTTATTCCAAAGCAGATGGAAGTAAAAAAAGTCAGCTTCCTAAATAAACAAACTTTCACTGCCCTTTTTGTTACCTAGATGGGACTCTAATATTAATTGATGCTTTAAATATTAGTAAAGACTAAAAGTTTATTACAGAAATTTCATCTCTCTTCAGTCAGGTCAGTGCAGCATGTGACATACTAAACCAACTTTGTATACCTTTTCTTGAGCTATATAATAAGATTCAGAAATTTTCCTACTGGCATACTAAGGTTTTCTGTTCTGTGTGTCCTGGTTTCAGCTGAGCTAGAGTTAATTTTTTTTTTTTTTCCTGGTGGTTGCTGTGTTTCAGTGTTCCTAAGAAAGGAATGTCAATAATGCCTATTGTTTTTAGTTGTTGCCAGGTGATGTTTATATTTTTCAAGGACGTTTTCATCTTCCCGTAGAGGCTGATAAGAACCATAGATAGAACGATGGAATGGCCCAAGGGATATTCTGTACCATAGATGTCATGCTCAGTGGGGTTAAAATGGGGTTGGCTGGGGTGGGGATGGAGTACTTGCAATCCCTGCTCGGGAAGGTAACCAATTCACCTAGTGGTGAGAGTGACTTGTGTCATTATTATTGTTATTTTCATTTTCTGTTACTGTTCTATTAAATTGTCTTTATCTCAGCCCACAAAGTTTGTGGGTTTTTTTCCCTTTCCCCTTCTTTTTTCCCTCTTTTTCTCTGCCCTTCTGGTGGAAGGGGAGCACTGTTTGACAGACTGCATGGTCCTAGCTGCTGGCTGGGGTTCAACCACAACAGTGAGCTAATCTACTATTTAACAGACCTTTGAATAGTCTAATCATGTAATTATAAGGTATCAAAAATAAACATTTCAAGTCTTGGAGGTTTTGGCTGTTTGGGTTTTTTTTTTTGACTGTTAAAGGATGGTCGTGGAGACTAGTTTGAAAATGATCTGGACTGCTAAACAGCATCTAAAATTTATGTTTGTATTATAAAGCTTTTGGTTTTCTCTGAGAGAAAGAGAATGTCACTGTGTAAGGAGGCATGGAGTAACTTACGTACTTTATCAGAAGCCTAGGATGGATGAGTAGTTAAAATAATGTGACATCCCTCCTCCAACACTGTAAAAAGGGATGAGATGTTCTAGACAAGTTATAGGTTTCCCTATAGTAATTTTTACAGTAATCTAAAACACTAAAACAGATTTTACAGTTAATGTAATTCTACATTTTTTAAATTGGGGAAAAAGTAGGACATCGTAAGTGATGGGTAGAATACTGTCTGGTTCTCACTGTGGAGTCATAGAAGCAAGAAACATCAGGCCCTATTTCTGTTATATGAATGATTAGATGGACAGGGTACTCTATGACTTATGAAGAGATTTTTAAGCAGCACCTTTCTAGGTTGCAGTGCAGCTACACTTCAACTTAACTCTTCCCCAAACTCCTCAACACTAAATGCGCTACTAAGTAAATCTCCTTAAATAAATCACTTTAAATTGCTGGCATAAGATTGGTGGCAATACAGGAAACTTGTCAGTGCTAATTTGAATATTAATTCCAGTTTGCAGCCTTTCATCTGGGAAATTTGGTACATTATTAAGTGGATCATGGGATACAACAGCCAAGGTCTGGTTGAATGACAGATGTATGATGACATTGCAGGTATGAAGTTCCTCTACATGAATATAAAATAGGTACTCTTGATTTGATTCTGACAAGTCTAATAATGTCGGTTTTTTTGCAGGGTCACACAGCTGCAATATGGGCAGTGAAAATACTGCCTGAGCAGGGATTAATGTTGACTGGTTCAGCTGACAAAACTATTAAACTGTGGAAGGCAGGCAGATGTGAAAGAACATTCACTGGTAATGTTGCTGCAGTTGGCAATTTCATTGGGGGCATGTGTTCTTTTAAAAAGAGAAAAAAAATTAAAACCGTAGAAAAATTGTGCAATTTTTAGGTAGGATTTTTAAAGTCCCTCTAGTTGTATGCACAGAAATCACATCACCTTTCAAAGAATTAGATTGTTTTTAGAGAATAATGAGCAATGAATTGCTTTGGTTTTTGTTTTTTTTTTAAATGGCTTCCATAATGAAGATTGGTTGCCAGGATTTAGATGTGAAATAGAAATAAATAGAAATGGTATACTGCTGCTGAAGGAAAGAAAAGCTGCATTAAAATTGTTCCTTTCTTTTATAAAGGACATGAAGACTGTGTGAGAGGTTTAGCTATTCTCAGTGAAATGGAATTCCTTTCCTGTGCTAATGATGCTACTGTTCGAAGATGGCAGATCTCTGGCGAGTGTTTGCAGGTGTATTATGGACATACAAATTATATATACAGCATCTCTGTCTTCCCTCAATGTAAAGGTAGGATTATCTTTGTGACTATTACTGAACATTGTTCCAAAATGAAATAGCAAGGTAGGCATTCTGTGGAGCTGCCACAACTAACAAACTCAGGTAGAGTCTAATTTACTTGTTTTCTTAGCGTAAATGATTAAAAAAACCAACTTGTGATTGACTCCAAATCACACCTCCAGCAGGATTGTTCTGGTAGTAGGTGAGATGAAAGGTCCTGGGTTAGGCCTAATTGTAAGGCTTAAGTGCAACTTCAGCAAAGTGATAGGCAAAATTATCATCTAGCTTGCCAACTTTATTTCAGCACTGTTGCAAAGTACTAAAATGGTAATGTGTGGCTTGCAGAAAGTTTTCAAAGTGCGTTACAAGTAGTTTAAGTTAAGAATGCTATGTGTGGGGCTTAATTCCATTTTTTTTCAGAGTTAGAGGTTTAGAGGTTCAGAACTAACTTGCAGACAGTGGCAGAAGAAATTCCATGTCGGTGACCTTTGTGTGGTGCATGGAACACTTGTGCATTCATTCAACAGCTAAATTGTATGTATAATAGTGGATGTGTATGTTGTAAATCTCTTATGCCTTAAAATTCCCCATTGAGGAGTTTATAAACTTTAGAGAGTGCTTTATGCATGTTTCCTGAAAAAGCAGGCCTACCTTGCAAGTATAATGTAAGATAAAACAGTGATGGTCAAAAAATTCTTCAAAGTTCCTTGTTTAAACTCTTGAAAGGAGGAAGGAATTTTTTGTTTGTCTTGAGTGTAATTTGATTCCCTGTCTAGCTGCTTAGTCCACAATTTATTCACTTTTTTGTTTTTTTGAGACGACAACTACGCGGTAGCTTTCTTTTAAATCTCTTCTTGCAACTGAGAGGAGTATGAAATTGTAGAAGAGTTCTTTTACTGTTCTGATTTTTAGATAGTTGCAGAATGGCAGTGTCACAGTATCTAGTATCAGAATACACCGAAAATATACGTTAAAAGTTTTTATTACTTTGTCTTTTCAGATTTTGTAACTACTGGAGAGGATAGATCTCTTAGAATCTGGAAACGAGGAGAATGTGCTCAAACTATCAGACTTCCAGCTCAGTCTGTATGGTGCTGCTGCGTGTTAGACAATGGGGATATCGTAGTTGGTGCAAGGTATTCAGGTTTTATTCACAGTGTATTTTTAAATGAAATTGCAAGCTTCGCTTTGGATATCAGTTTCATCTATATTTAAAAATACAGCCATCAAAATGTGTGTGTGGATTAAATTTAAATGTGCTGTACTTATTCCAAAAAGTCATTCTTTTGTTACGTCAATTTCAGAGCGAGA
Organism: Tringa tobata; assembly: GCA_033628505.1. Lineage (NCBI taxonomy): Eukaryota > Metazoa > Chordata > Aves > Charadriiformes > Scolopacidae > Tringa > Tringa tobata. The sequence continues at coordinate 7,877,145 of JAHREE010000152.1, read as the reverse complement.
GTGAGTTCTTTGGGAATGTGGTAAACCATGAATAGAATGAGAATGGACTTACAAGTACTGTATAAAGAACCCTTTTGGTAGGCATGTCCTACCTTGATTTTAAAATTGTACTACAGATAGGGTTACCTCCTTAAGTCCTTCTCTGGGTGTTTTTAGCATGAGCGCAAGCTTTCATAAAAATTATTGGGAGGGCTTGTTAGAAATAGTGGTCGTTTCTTATGACATAGAAATCACCATTAGAACGTATGTAATTGTTTTGACATTTAAAATAGTATTTCTGTTTGATTGTTTTCTCTCCATTCAGTGATGGAATTATAAGGGTGTTTACAGAGTCTTTGGAACGTACAGCAAGTGCTGAGGAGATTCAAGCTTTTGAAAATGAGCTTGCGCAAGCATCCATTGACCCTAAAACTGGTGATTTAGGAGATATTAATGCTGATGACCTTCCTGGAAGAGAACATCTTAAGGATCCTGGTAAGTTATTGCACTGTTGTCAGGTTAGATATACCTCCAAATCTTAGTTCTGCATTACTGAAACTTTCTATAGTTTCCAAAATTAAAGCTTTGATCCCTTTCAGTACAGTCACTGAAGAAAACACCTTAATTTTGCTCTACTATCCTTTCATTAATTATTTTGAAGGCAAGGCTTTAGTTTAAATATATGGGGTGGTTTTTTGTAGACTAAAATGGTATAAGATATTTCTCTTATGAGAGTTTAAAAGAAGGTGGAATTCAGGGTACTGCAGTGTGTTCAAGATGTTTTAGATCTGTTATGCCAGCTGTGCCAATAGTATATGAGACAGTTATGTAATTTGCAAAAAGATTACTGAATGTGGATTTTTTTTCCTAAAAGAAAAGTAGATGCAAACTGTCTGCATTAGCTTTTGGCTTGAAAAAGTTTGTCTTAACTCACTTTACACTTCTGAGGTACTCGGGAGATTACTAAGAATACAGTGGAAGCAGTGGTAGTTAAAATTACTCTTAAATAGACAAATACTTTTTCTCAAGGCGAAGTAACCAGTGACCTCAGCCCTTGGCTCTGATCAGCAAGTGGCATAAAAATTACAATCGTATGAAGCTTCCCATCGTGTTAGACCATGGGAGAATATCACCTTTCTTGATTGTCATCTCCCTGGGAAAATGGTAAACTTTTGAAATACTTGACTTAAGGATTGCTTTTGCAACTTAGTCTGGTGGCAGTAACCATTACTATAATTGTAAAATGCTGATGTCGAGATTTCTGCTTTTCTTGTTGTGACATCTATTACCTAGTTACTTCCTGTGCTGTGACTTTAAATGTTGGTGAACTATCTTTTAATCTTTAAATGTGAGCTGTATTTGAAGACTTTTTTCTCTCTTAAAGTAAATTGTGTTCTTGAATTTGTTCAAACTCTTAAACACTCCTGCCTACAGGAACAAGAGATGGACAGACACGGCTTATAAAAGACAATGGGAAAGTAGAAGCATATCAGTGGAGCGTTAGTGAAGGAAGATGGATAAAGATTGGTGATGTTGTTGGTTCTTCTGGAGCCACACAACAAACATCTGGAAAAGTTTTATTTGAAGGAAAGGTATATGCAAACTTTAATTGGTTTTATTGCTCTCCAAGTAAAGTGGTTAATTTCTCATTAAAAATTTATTCAAATCTTTGCTCAGATAAAATGTAATTTAGAAAATAGGTTTTTGAGTGTACTTTTTTGTCTTCCTTGATCTATCTAAACGCAGAAGTAGAAGTATAAATAAGTACTACTTGCTTTATTACCTTTGAAACACATTTTGTAAAATGAGCAAGCCAATGGAGACAAACTATTTTGTAAAGAAGTAAACTATGAGTAAAGAAATTGAGTTCTCTAATATTTATTGCTAATACCTTGAGAAATTAGTTTTAACTTCATTTCCAAAGGATGTGAATCATATAATTTATACTGTGAGGTTTACCTAAAATATTAGGTATCAGGCTTTCTCTGCTTCTTTTCTATAGCAGCTTGTGAATCTATAGACAGATAAGCTGAAAAATTTTTCTCTTAGTGAAATACATGCAGAAAAGTCTCTGTCTAGTGCCACCACAGAAGGAATGCCTTTGAGATACTAATTTTATCTCTCACATGATTTTAAAAAAACTTAGGAATTTGTTGTGGTTCAGTATTTGAAGAGTGCTTTTAAGACTGAAGTTTTTTGAGGCATCTGAGCGCCCTATAGCTTTGCAGGCAGCCAGAGCTGTCCATGAGAGTTGTCTGACACATCTGTTATTGTAATACATCTGCACACACATTATCGTGATAGGTTGTTCTAGCCTGCTCTTCTTGAGACAGAGAATTCTGAAAATACAGGGTATGGTTTACATATTTTTTACTTGCAGCCTGTGGAGGAGAGTGTTATTGATACAATCTCCAAGTAGCAGCATTAAAGTTCTTAGGCTTAGCCCTGTGCCATTATTAGTCTGCATTTGATACATCCTTATGTAAAAAATGTTGACAAACTTCTGTTTTCTTTTTGTTTTTAATCTGCTTAAAGGAGTATGACTACGTTTTCACTATTGATGTAAATGAAAGTGGGCCTTCCTACAAACTGCCATATAACATCACTGATGATCCTTGGCTGACAGCATACAACTTCCTGCAAAAGAATGATCTAAATCCTATGTTTCTGGATCAGGTGGCCAAGTTTATTATGGACAACACTAAAGGGCAAACTCTGCTGAGTACAAGTGCTCAATATTCAGATCCATTTACAGGTAAAAATTCTAAACTTAAATTGTGACATCAGGTCTCCTCCTGGTTTTGTGTTATCAGCAGACTTGCTGAGGGTACACTCTGAACCATCTTCCAGATCGTTAATGAAGATGTTGTACAGGACCAGATGCAATACTGACCCTTGGGGTACGTTTGGCCTCCAACTAGGTGTTGTGCCACTGATCACCACTGTCTGGGTCTGGTTGTTCAGACAGTTTTCAGTCCACCTCACTTATCTGCTCAGGCAGATTTCACTGTTGTAGCTCCCCCACTTCTACGGGACTTTCATGTCCTTAAATGTTTGAGAGCAAGGTGCAGATAGATCTGACAAAACAAATATGAAAACTTGACAAACTTGTGAAGTATTTGTAAGAACAAATCTTCAACAAAACTTTAATCAAGCTAGTTGTATTTTTCAGTATAGTCCTTTTTTTTTTTTTTTTTCCAGTGGAAGAAAACGCCACTCTTCATATTCATCGAAGAGGTGGCCAGGTGCTGTTAAGGCAATCAATGAAATACAAAAATTTAGCTAGAGAATGAACTGAAACTGAGTGAAATACATAAATGACCCATTTTCAGGGAGGATATGGAACAAGTTGGTTACTCATAAGCTGAACCATGTTGATCAATTACATCCTGTTTATCACATTTACAAAAGAAAGAAGTCTTATTTCCACTAGTTTCACAAAGATGAAGGTAGGAATAAAATGTCATAAAATAATTGAGCTAAATAATTTTCTTGTAGTGAACTAGAAATGTGACCAGAGGCTAATTGGGTTCAGATGTATCTTGTGGAGCTGCAGTCATCTGGACTTACGCACATACTTTTGATTTGGCTGCATCCAAATGTGTAATGTGTGTGCCCCAGAAAACAAATTCCTGACTCTCAAATAATTAGGAAGAATTTGTTCAGTATCAAGGGACTCTTGTGTGGATAAGATCAGATTTCTTTTCATAAAAAAACTAACAATAAGACATATCTGATGTTTGGCTTTATTTTTGAGTGCTTCTGTCTGAGAAGTATTGACATTCTAATAACATCAAGCTCTGCATAGTAGTCATTGCTTTTCTTACTGTTTCACCAGGTGCTGGACGTTATGTTCCAGGCTCTTCATCTGGATCAAGTACAATACCCGCAGCAGATCCATTTACAGGTAATGGTAAATTCATAATCTGTCTTGTTAGCATTTAAGATGCATATTTTAATCATGTTCAGTTGCATTCAGTGTTCAGCACCAGAGCACTGGTTTTTGCAGTTCTCCATTTGGACCAGTAGTGTGGTACAGACTGATAAGGTGGACTTCACCACTGTCAAAGCATGTCCAGACCTGCTTAGGAGAGCCCTCTGCTGTCTTATCTGCCTCCTGTCACTGTTCTGTACAGCAGAGAAGTAGGTCTTAAACCTTATGTTTTGTCAAACTCAGATGCACGGTCAACACAGCAATTGGTGTATTCATAGAGTAGTTTTCTTTTTTCCCCTTATTACGCCTTTTCTTATTGCATTACCTTTATTGGTACCTTCCACCCTAAATTTTAGATTCTAACTCTCCCTGCTTTCCTAGCTAGCTTGAAGTCCTGCTCAGTAGTTTAACAAGCTAGTTTGCAACAACAATCCAGCCCTGCTTTGTCAGACAGATGCTAAAGTCCTGCCTGCAAAACCAGCGAGGCAGTGAGTTGCTGACCCACTTGATGTGGAAGAATACCAGGGTAATAGTCTGAAGGCCAGGCAAGCTTTGCAAGTCTCTCTGCAACATCCTGGCCTCCAGCAGACACAAACCTCCCAAGATACCAAGTCATGCCCTCCATACCTTGTAGGACGAAGCCTCCCGTCACTGCTACTTGCCCTTCCCCTTTTCAGCCACGAGGCGCCGTCTCAGCTGGTCTGATGCATCTCTCCCCTGTTGTGTGGCCTCACCAGTGCCAGGGCACTGTGCTTGTTCTGCATTTGCAGATCTACAGGTGGAGCAGAAGGCTATGTGCTGTTGTGAAAAGCTATAGCCTACAGTCTTCCCCATCTTGACAGTCTTTCTTTATCCCTATTCTACTGTGGCCTCCATCTGTCTCTCCTCCCTTGCTTTGTGTGGCTCCTCAGGCTTTGGTCTCTGCACATGCAAAGACCCTGCAGTTCCTTCATGCGAGGACTCAGTGCCACAAACAGAGTACACCTCCCACAGGAGAGGCCACTGCTCGCCCCAGGTAGTGAGAGGCCAAGCCTGGGCAGCAGTGCCATCCCCTGTAGCTTCTTGTGGATAAGGTATCTACTGTGCTGGGGGCCTTTGCACCAGTGGGTGCCAGAGCCCATGCCAGAGTGTCTCCCAGCTATGGGTCATCATCACCCCTAGCACCAACCTCATACACAGGCATAGATTTAATCCCTAAATTTCAGGAAGTGTTGAAGGCTTCTCTTTAATTCCTTTAGTGCAAAATAACACCTTTAATAGTGATGTTTGAAAACTGGTAACTAAATACAAATATATGTTACCTCTTTACCAGTGGTGGTGTTTAAAAAACCTAATGTCTCCGTTCAGGTGCTGGTCGCTATGTTCCTGGTTCAGCATCAAATGCAGTCGCTCCAATGGGTGGGGTTGATCCATATACAGGTAAGAGATGATGCCTGCCAATGAAAAGCATCCTTGAGCTTTTGCTTCAGTTTTGCCTTTGACGTGGATTCTATATTGATGCAAACTTATACTTAGTTAAAAATAATTAGCAGATTGAAGCTGCTTAGACTCTCAAAATTATTCAGAAAATAGGGATAAAAGAGCCTTCTTTTACATGCAGGAGTCATTCATGGAAGTTTTAAAATACATGATAATAATCTGTAGAGAAATTTTGGTTTCCTACTAGTTATGTTGTTGATCAAAGAAATCGGTATCTCTAGTTAATGAAAATTATGCAATATCAGCCACTAATTCACCTAAGATTGTAGGAAATTATTACAAATAATGATTAAAGCTTTTTATTACTCTTATTCTGAAGAGATTTTGGGCTAGTATTGCATGTGACATAACTTGGTCATATCTACAGATCTTTCAATATATAAAAACTTCGTGTATTCATTATGAAAATAATCAACTTTGCCTATTCATTATGAAAATAATCCAAACATAAGATTTCAGGGACAGGAGAGATCTTTTCTGTAAAATGACCCTTGCCATTTTCATGCCTTAAGTGCAATACAAATTCATATGAATGACTGTCCATTTAGTTCATATAATTCAGAAATCCCTGTTAATAATTTACACTTGTATAGTAAATTTTTACATGAAAGGAGAACAGTTTGTGGAGGTATTGCTTTAAGCTTTAACCCTTGAATGTAAAAATAGTGTAAGGAATGACAGCTATTTGCATAAGCAATCATTTCTTTTTAAAACTCTTTTTCTGACTAACGTCCAGTAGGAGAGACTTACTGGTTGGATACTGTTCTATGTCAGACACTTTGGTACACTGTTGAACTTCTTGTATTTCCTTTATGTAGGAATGGGTGCCTACCAATCAGCTGCAGCTAAAGTTGAAAATATTTATTTTCCGAAGATGGATGCTGTCACGTTTGACCAGGCCAATCCTACACAGATACTTGGTAAGTTTAATTTCAAGGATGTTTTTATTTTTCATCTGTTTGAAGTAACTTCACTTTTGATCTTTTCAAAAATCTGATTTCCCATAGCTTTCCTACTGTTTCTTGGTTTTGACCTTTTAAAATTGCATTCATCGTTTTGATGGTGCATGTATTTGAAGGCTTAGGAGTATGAGTAAATTCCACAAAAATTCTAATACAGGATACCTTTTTTTTTCCCTCAGCTTGTATCTGCTGTTGTTTGGCATGTTTTTTATCAAGCTGGTACATTTAAATACTGTACTTTTTTTTTTTCCCCTAGATGCTAGGTATGCAGGTCATGTGCAATCCCTTTCTGATTTTGCTTATGAAAGTTTTAGTTCGCCAGATAACCATACAGTGTAATCTGTGAAGTGCTAAAGTAAGGCACTCTGCAATTTCGTAGGTTGCAATGATGATTTCTGTATTTAAGCAGAACTCTCTGGATAACAGAAAAAAGAAAACAGTGTGCAATATTTACTAATTTTACACTTTTTTTTTTGTAAACTATATTATTGGCTTGTTTTTCCCCTCTCTTCTCAGGCTTCATTCCTATTCTACTATCCCTTCCTCTATAATTTCTGTAAATGTTCCACAAAATCTCTACCCCATTTGTCACGTTTATGTTTCTGAACATACATTAGTACATCTAAGGGTTTTGTAAAACTAGTTTGTATTCACAATGTACCTGCCTTGAACATCTCCAAATTAAAACTCTGCTTCCTTCTCTCCCCTTTATATACAGAGCTTGAAAGTGTTGTAGTTGTCCAGATAGTCTGATAAGGAAACTTAAAACAAGAGATTCTGCTTTTTGGAAAAAGTATTCTTTCACATTTATCTAACTTCTTGAAGAGGGCAAGCTCCTGGCCTTACAGTCATGGAATCATAGAATGGTCTGGGTTGGAAAGGACGTTTAAACATTTTCTACTCCAAACCCCTTTCTGTAGGCAGCAACATCTTTCACTAGATCAGCTTGCTGAAAGACACATCCAACCTGATCTCAAACACTTCTAAGGAGAGAGCATCCACAGCTACTCTAGGCAACCTATTCCAGTGTCTCTTTGGTTTAAAACCATTACTCCTTCCTGTCCAGTCCTGCCACTACAGACCCTGATAAAAAGTCTCCCTCTGTCTTTCTTATAAGCCCTTTTTAGATGCTGAAAGGCTACAGTAAGGTCACTCCAGAGCCTTCTCTTCTCTAGGCTGAGCAACCCCAACTCTCTCAGCCTTTCCTCATAGGAGAAGCATTCCAGTCCTCTGATTTTTGTGGTCCTCCTCTGGACCTGCTCTAATGTCTTGCTTGTGCTGGGGACCCTGGAGCTGGATGCAGTACTCTAGGTGGGGTCTCACAAGAGTGGAGAATCACCTCCCTTGACCTGCTGGCCACGCATGTGTTTTTTTTTTTTCAGTACAGCCTGGTATACGGTTGACTTTTTGGGCCGAAAGTGCACATTGCTGGCTCATGTCCAATTTGTAATCCACCAGTATCCCCAAGTCCTCCTCTGCAGAATGGCTCTCAATCCATTCATTCCCCATTACTGATACTGGGGATTGCCCCAGCCCAGGTGGAGGACCCTTGGCCTTAATGAAATTCATGAGGTTCACATAGGTCCACTTCTCAAGCCTCTGGGGCCTTCTGTCTGCAGTATTGCCCTTTTACATATTGTTCAGGTTTCACGTTCTGTTTAAAAATATCATTCAGAATCTTCAGTCAGGCTCATCCTGTTTCCCTGAATTTTTTTGCACTCTGGTATTTGTTTGTTCAGGGAGAAGATATGGTATTCACAGACTGGATTTTTTTTTTTTTTCCGGAAGTTGTTGACAGTAAATAGATTTAGCCTTCTCTTAGTTTTGCACAGACTTTACACTAAAATTTTGTGCAAAACTTCCTAAGAGGGAGAATGGCAAGGCTGGCTGATCTTGCTGATTTTCATTCTGCTATGTTATAGCAAAGCAGAGACTTTTACTTACTCTTAAAAGCATACCATATTGGTTTATTTTTGTCCAATATTCTTGAAGGGTAACCATATTAGCAACAGGCTTAGTGGGTTGTTTGGTTTTTTTAAGCTTAGAATCTGAAACCTAGGTTCACTAGAGTTTCCTGCAGTTTTGTTGCGGCACATGGTTAAATATTCTTTTTAATATTATGGCTGTACTGGGATAGATTTAATAGCTATATGGGGTTTTTTAATAGGAAGCCTGTGGTTGATTTTTGTGCATACTGTAAGACTCATTACTAATGTAATGCTGCCTGCTTGTGTGTTTATTGACATGACCATCATCAATTCTGGAAGAAAAATGATTGGCATGTGCTTAAGGTTAGAGCTATTTTAATCAAAATTCTGTACATTACAATAATATTTCCAATACTTTGATTTTTAAAATTACATTGAAATTTGAATATAGGATGTGGTATGATCATATTTTTCTTATGGCACTTAAGTGAAAATATAAAAACTAATCACACTAAGAACATACAGTTTCTTATTTGTTTCTACTACTTAATAATAGAAAAGAGCAAAAAAGGAATCACATTTCAGTTATGAAAACTAATGGTCTTGTTTTCTGCATTTTTGCGTGTGTAGGCTAAGATGTAAATTCTGAATCTTTGTGTTACAGTATTAGAGGGAACTTAACAGTAACAACCATTGTGATGCTTAAAACCTTAAAATTAGAAAATGATAAAACTGGAAAAAGTAGTGTTTAAAAATCTAAATCCCTCCTAAAACAACTACAATAGTTGTAACGTTTATAAAGTGCTTTTGTAGTATTTCATTCAAAATCTGGATTTGTGAAGTTCTACTATCAGTAAGCCATGCCTCTTCTATTGTCTTACAGGCAAATTAAAGGAACTCAATGGCAGTGCAACTGAAGAACATAAGCTTACAGAAGATGACTTGATAATCCTAGAAAAGTTATTGTCTACAACATGCAACAACTCCACAGAAACACCTACAGCACAGCAACTTCAGACTTTATGGAGAGCCATTAACTGGCCTGAAGGTAAACAATCACAATTATTATTTTTATCATCATAACAATACTTCACCATGAACCAAAAGTTGTCTTAAGTTGGCTTTTACATAGAGTATCTTCCAAGCAGTCTCTAACCCAAGTAGAAACATAAACATATGCTAATGGCTCCAATCAGTAGTAGAGGCCGAGGCATGAATTGCACAACTGGTAATTGGTCTTCAAGTTTTGTTTTTGGCACAACAGTAAACACGAAGGAGAAACCTGATATAAACATCAGTCATGGTTATTTCATTAGCAGGAGCATCCTCAAGAAAGAAGTGTGAGGCTTGTTTGGAGATAGAGCAAAGAAGTGTGAGGTTGGAGTCCTAAGTTGTTATCAAATGAGGGATGGAATTATGGAGATAAATTATTAAAAAATCCCAAAAGTAGCTCCTGTTTAATATGGTAGTAAATAAGTTACTGAAGCTAAGTTATGTGGTCAGAACTGCATTAGTGAAATAACATTCTGAACGAACACAAGTAGAAGTGATAACATTTCAATTGATAGCATATTGTCATGAGCACTGATGGACTGGAAAGGCTATTTTGGTTGTTACTGCACATTCTGGAAAAAATGGATACGTTGCATATACAAATACCTAAACATGCAGCTAAAATGAACTGCTTTCTTGAAATTGCAGGTAAAGATTTATTAACAGGAAGAATATTTTGGTGTTAAAAATTCACATTCATTATATAACATAACACCAGCTGGGAGCTGGTAATAGCTAATGTCATCATAGCTTTCAGATTCTTTGTACAACAAAGAATGTTGTACAAGGCATTGATTCTCAAGATTCTGCTTATCTGCAGGACAAACTGCTCAATAAGTAGCTAACCAAGTTCAACTCTGGTTTGGTTATGAACATGGGTACCTGATAGTAGACTTAAGGAGCCAGGTATATTTGAAATTTGGGAACATGGTGGGGAACCACTAAACAAACTCTTCAGTTTGGTTTCCTTAAAACGATTTCCAGCTGATCAGTTGAGGACATCCTTTTTTTTACCCCTGTTGTTCTTTGCAAATTAAGTCTGAGAGTTGAAGGTAGTCCAAATTTTTTTTTCCTCATTTTTCTTTCTGTAAGCAGTTTCGTACCTATGTATATTGTAAGATATGGAATGAGGACAAAGGGAGCTTGTAGGGGTGTTCAGTCACTGAGAAGCTTTCAGAGACCTTTTTGGATTAGTTACCATACTTTCTGCTTGTCTTCACTGTTATCAATTGGAGCTTTTAGGAAAGATTTTAAGGTTTTTTGCAAAGCACTGTGTTTATCCTAAATTAAGGAGCATGTTTTTTTATGATTGATTGAAGTGTTACTAGAATGGGTTTGTCAATAATTGTGTTTATGAATTTCAAACAACTTGTGCTTTACCTGGATCTCTTTCTGCATGAAATTGTTACTGTCTGTTCCCAAAGCAAGGGGTTTAAGAATGTCTGTATCTGAAAGAAACTCACCAGTACATTTGCACATAATGCAATATTAATAGAAAAAAAATTTTTGTTTTTTTTCTTAGATATTGTCTTTCCAGCCCTAGACATTCTTAGATTGTCTGTCAGGCATCCTACTGTGAATGAGAACTTCTGCAGTGAAAAGGATCACGTACAATTTATCGTCCTTCTCCTTAAATTTCTGAACCCTAAAGGAAAGCAAGCAAACCAGCTGTTGGCACTTAGAGCTCTTTGCAATTGTTTTGTCAGCCAGGCAGGCCAGAAGCTCATGATGGAACAGAGGGGTGAAATCATGACACAAGCAATAGAAATGAAATCAGGCACTAATAAGAACATCCACATAGCGCTTGCCACGCTGACGCTGAACTACGCTGTATGTTTACATAAAGTCAACAACATTGAGGGCAAAGCTCAATGTTTGTCAGTAATCAGCACAGTTATGGAAGTCGTTCAAGATCTTGAAGCCGTTTTTAGACTGCTTGTGGCTCTTGGGACGCTAATCAGTGATGATACAAGTGCTGTGCAATTAGCTAAGTCTCTTGGAGTTGACTCTCAAATAAAAAAGTATGCCTCTGTATCAGAACCAGCTAAAGTAAAGGAATGCTGTAGGTTTGTTCTTAATCTGCTATAATTGTTTGTTTTCCTTAGCAATTGGAAGACACAATGTATGCTGAAAAAAAAAAAAAGATACTTTTGTTCATATTTTGTGACAGACTATAATTGGGGATGAATTACACTTGATTTGTTGCAAGATACAGAGCAAATAAAACTTTTTTCACTGTTTGTCATTTGACTGCTTTTCTGAAGTCTGTAGTGCACAGGATCTTTCCAAGAAGTATGTCTAACATAGCTCAGATCAAAATAAATCACCAGGACGTCAAACCGTCTCAGTACTTAAAGGTCATCTATATGGAAATGTAGGAGATGGCTGTGATTTGGTGACTGTCAACTCCGACACCTACTCCAACCATGTTTCTATGTTTAAGTGCCATGAGTCTGTTTCTTGACTGTGGTTTTTTTTTTTGCTATCAGACAAGGGGCCCTGAGAACTGTAAAGTTCAACCGTGCTTTTCACAACCAGCCTTTTTCGTTAATACTGGTTAATATCAACCCTTGTCAAATATCCTGGTAAGAGAATGGCTTGTACCTAATTTTTCATCAGCTTTTTTTCCACTTCCTTTTTGAAACCTAGCTGTTTTATGGCTCTTACTGTTTTTAACCTAGAATTAGGTGACTTTTTGAGGGGTAGACTCTTTAACTGCCGTATAGATGGCATGCTTCACTGATAAGTGAATATCTTTTAGCTTGTAAAATGGCTTGAACTTCTACAAAAGCTTTTACATGACTTTTGACTTTAAATGACAGGAATATTACATCAACTGATAGCAAGTGTCTTACTCTATGTTGTAAAATATTAGATGATGGGAAAAAAAAAAAAAAAGTCATCCTGAAGAGTGGGAGAGAAATTTAGGTATGGAGAACAGATTGAGCAGTGGAAACTGGAACAGGCTGCCTGGAGAGGTGGTTGATGTCCCCTGCCTGTCAGCGTTTAACAGGCATTTGGACAATGCCCTTAAGTTGTGTTAACTTTTGGACAGCCCTGAAGTGGTCAGGCAGTTGACTAGATGATCATTATAGGTCCCTTACAACTGAAATATTCTGTTCTAAACTGTAAAAATGTAAAGTCAAGTTTTATGAAGTAGCTTTAATATTACTGTGGTGACTATTCGAGCAGATCTAAGAAGTTCAGCTCAAAATGGGGATGTTATTTCTTATTACTGTAAATGATACACTTTGGTTTAGAAATAAGATGAAGCCAAGATGTCCATGTTCAAAGTTACATTCTTCATTAAACTAATAGAATGGAAAACATGAAAAAATGGGCAAGCTTTTCTGGCATGTGGGCTCTTCATCACATGGTACCTGTCTGCCTCATCAGTGCCAGATAGGAAGGGTTTTGTGACCAAGAGCTCTAACTTTTTTTGCTCCATCTAAATGAACTGTCTGAATTACTGCATTGCTTTCAGCAAACCTTGCTTGTCAAACCCTTAATTGCACACTTGTACTGTTATACTTCTGATGAATTTCCAGATGCATACCCTCAGAGTCTTGATCATAGCTTAGTCACAGATTTTCTCATTTGATCCATTGCAGGTTGATGTATGAGGCAATCCAAAAGATTATTCAAGATTTACAGTGCTTAACAGTAGATCAGTCCCTTCCTGGGAAAACATCTAAGAAGCTACCTTTAGGAAACATGTCTGTGAAATAATGTGCCTGTTTGTTGAATTTTGGTTGCCTACTATAAAATTGTTCTTGAAGCTTTAGCTTTTTAATGTTGTGCTCTTTAACTGTGTTTGTACGTGTGTTATTTTAAGAAATCTATATTCATCTAACATTTTGGTTTTGTTATTGTGGGATTGCTCTGTTACAGATTACCTCTTTACGTGATAATTGTCATTAATTTCCTAGACCAAAAATTATGTTTATATTAATAAACATATTCTGGCGACTCCAAGAAATGGTATATTAAGAGATATTACAAAATTCACTTAAATTTGCAAGGAAATGATGGGACATAGCAAAAAATCCTTCATCTGGGGACTGCAGCTCTACATGTTAGGCAAGATATACAAAGCAGGCCAGGAATACTTGAATAGAAGGACAGCTGCTGCTACCAGGGTACTTTGATACTGGACCATTCCATGATTTAGCATTGTTTGAGGGAGTTGGGGATGTTGGGTTTGTTGGGTTCCATCCCCACAGGGATTGTTCTTGGAGGGTCACAGACATGCAGTGGCAGCATAGGCAGTGGAGGTAGTGTGTAAAGGAGGTAATGGGGAAAAAAAAAAAAAAGAAAACAACCAAAACTTAAAACACACAGCCAGATCTTGCAGTATGTTGTAAGTTCTTACAACAGTGAAGGTTTTTTGAATTGATGCAGAAGCCTGTTGGTGTTCTTATGCCCTCATGTGTTTGTGTGGTAGCTTTCAGTGAGGATTTTCCCAAGTTGGCAAAGCTGGGTACGTGCTAACACCGGTTGAGTGCGAAGAGGGGAGAAACACATCTTTCACAAAGCAATGGGCTTTTTTCCTGTCTTCTGACGTATAACAACTGAATACCCTCCTTCTGTCAGTATTATCTTGAAAACGAATAATCACTATTGCTCTTGTTTCAAATGACACCGTTCTAAAACTCCATTGTGGTACACATAAGCATGCATGTACATAAACACGCAATTATATGACACTGAGATCAACAACAAGTAGAAAACCTCAAGGATCTCTTCAGGAAGAAGTTTCCATTTCAGTGAAAGGATGTTAAATCTATGCCTCGGAAACACGCTGGATATGAGGTCCACAGTGTACAATCTTTTGAGACCAGAGGGTATTGAAAACAAGTATGTGCCTAGCACAGAACACTTTGTAGATGGCCCATTGCTATCTAGTGCTAAGTGCTAGATGGCACTAAGATAGATAGGAGCTAAGTGCTCCTGATGTCATTCATCAGGGCAATAGTAAAAGTATGTTTGAGAGATTTCAAGAGCCCATTGAAGAAAAATTGTGTCTTCGGCTGAGACTTTAAAGCTTCTCAGTAGCTGCTATAATTCCTTTGCTGGCATCTTTTTCTAAACTAGAATGGAAGCTCTTGGAGCATCAAACAGCACGTAGTAGCACTTCACATTAAGCCTTTGTTGTTAGTCTGCCTTGGGTTTTATAAAGTGGAAGTACTTGGGATCTGCTTGGGCCATAACTCAGCATACAATATAAAATGGCTTACTAGGGAGCTGCATGAGGAATCAAAACCAACTTAGGCCACCACCAACGGTTGTACTTGGCCAAGACAAATGCAGACTATATAGTAGCATAACCTGGGATACATGAATCAAAAGATTTCTGTAATGATTATTATTATCATGCACCTTGCTCTTATCGGGGCCTAATCTTAAGCAGACTTTCAAAAACTGCACAGTCATGTTCAGTTTGCAGACAGAAATAGACTAATTTCAGTCTGCAAACATGTTTCCTTAAAAGCACTGTATGATGAGCTATACATTAATGAATTGTTGGATGCAATCACTTCTCTATTAACATTATGTGCTAAAGTAATCTACTATGTAAGAGTAGTGCCACAGATCAGTACTAAAGAGATAACTAAATGCTTTAGGAAATATTATAACCTGGTGGTTCTAGTTGTGTGAAGCTTGTTGTTTAAAAACATTTAGTTAAACTGCCTTAGCTGAATTTAATCCATTACTATATTAAGTGATCACTTACCTTTTTTTTTCCCCCTCTCTCTCTTTAAACTATCGACAAATCCAAAGTCTAGGAACAGTAGACGTTTCCCACCTTTTCAAAATGTGTACTAAACAGACTGTGAAATTAAATGGTAAGCAACAAGATGCCATATGCAACTGCTGAAGTTGTAAAGGAATATCTGGGCAATTTCAGATTTCCTATTCTTCCAATGGATTTTTGATATTTATTCATTTATTCCATTTTGGTGGGAAATTTTTTTTCTAGACTTTCCAATTGCAAAGATGAATTTGCAAATGTGGACCAAGTCACTGTTGATCTGTATCAAACACATGGTAAAAATAAGTGTTAAGTATGAACTACCTCTTATTGACAGTAAATTTTGAAGCCTAACTAGAACCACCCAAATGCCAATATAATGCCAAATCATTTTATCAGCACACCTAGTTAGCTTCTGTACTGTGTGAATAGATGCTGCTTGCATTGAAAACGTAGTCCACACATATAAAGGTGCAGGTTTTATATAAAAATACCCGCACAGGCAGTTACTAGGTATTTGATTATTCTTGATTCTCCTTTAACACTTGTCCTGTTTGCATGCCTAAGCATAAACACCTTTTATTTTCCATATAGTTGCTCAAGGGATCTCATTTTCCTTTCAAACTTCTACACCCCTAATTAACACTTCCCAATTACATTACCTCTACCATCTTCAGAGAACACTAAGGCTGTCATTTTGTCAGGATAACAATCTATTTCCACCCACCCAGGTAATCTAACAACACAGATTAATTAGGATTAACTCTGACCCTGTGACTGCACCTTATCCAGCTCTGCAGGGACTCAACGCTTACTGAAAAAAGAAGAGATAATAAATTCTTTTAACCCTTTTGAAAACAGTGTCAATCACTGTGTTACCTATCATCTGGCCATAGCGCTTTTGATCACGGCTAGTTTTGTACAACTTGCATTCAGTGGACTTGTACCTAAATGGGGCAATACCACCAATGCTGTTGGAAGATCCAATACAATGGAATACATCAAACTGGACTGCAATGTGTTTGAATTTTGGGGGAAAAAAAAGACCCAGAAGAAAGGCAAAGGGACGCTTTGGTGCACTAAATAAAGGAGAAAGTTGTTGCCTGTCTCTGCACAGAAAAGGAGGTTCTTAATACAAATTATTTCTGTGTAATGATGGGCATTGGTTTACTCTGGTCTTTATTTTTGGCTAACTATCCTCTTTAATTGGCATGTTCCTCTATAGCTAATCTTGGCATTGGTGGCTGAAGGCTGATCAGTGTTCTACTGAATTGGACAGTGTGGTCACCTGCCTTGAATCAGCTTCTCTGCCCATTCCTACTTGTTTCCGTCCCATGGAAAATAGTTTGTGTCAGAGTTCTGCAATATTCATGAAGTAACACAGAAAAACTAAATTGTCAACATTAGCATTCACTGAGATATGGATATTTGATTTTTTTTTTTTATTATGGGTACTTCCATGCTTGAACCATTTTTAATGGAGAATGTCTTCAGTAGAAGTTAGCAACACATCAACCAAGTCAGTAAGAACAAATTTGTCAGAACAAAAAGTTACACAAGAACCAAATGAAGGCGTTTACTGCGGCATCTAGCCTGCTGCTTAAAGCTTCATACCAGGGGCTTGGAATGGCAGCTCTAACAATGTTTAAGTGAGTCTGAGAGGCGACTCTCTGGACCAACAGACAACTAAGTCTAATGTCTCTCTGCTGGGCAGACCATATGGACCAGAGCTGCTGAGGGAGCTGGAGTTATTTAGCCTGGAGGAGGCTGTGAGGAGACCTTATCGCTCCCTACAGCTGCCTGAAAGGAGGTTGTGCAGAGCTGGGAGTCAGTCCCTTCTCCCAAGTGACAGGACAAGAGGAAATGGCCTCAAGTTGCGCCAGTTCAGGATGGATATTAGGAAAAATTTCTTCACAGAAAGGTTTGTCAAACATTGGAACAGGCTGCCCAGGGAAGTGACTGACTCACCCTCCCTGGAAGTATTTAAAAGATGTGCAGAGGTAGTGCTGAGGGACATGGTTTAGTGGCGGTTTTGGCAGTGCTGGGTTGATGGCTGGAGTCGATGATCTGAAAAGTCCTTTCCAACCCAGACGCTCCGATGATTCCATGACTATAGCGAAGACCAGAACCCCATCACACAAATGACTATTAAATATTTCCGCTCCTCCCCCCCAGGCAGAACACCTTGAAAACCTACTGAGCCGTTCTGCAGGTGCCACTGAGCAAAAAGGGAGATGTTGTCCGGATGACGTAGTTTGCTTGGATTTTACGTCATCTACTTGAGCTTCTCACACGGCTCCGGACAGGATCCCTGGTTCCCGAACGCTGCCAAGGCAGCAGCACATTCACCGCGGGGGTGAATCCAGAGGCCGGAGCCCGCCCCCCCCCACCGCTCCCAGGGTCGG
>JAHREE010000152.1:7836721-7859254 GCA_033628505.1 Tringa tobata | reverse complement strand
TGTGAAGGTAACTGGAATACCCATAAAATCTGTGGCAGCATGTGATATGTATTAAGCATGAGAAATGGATTGCAATTTACATATTCCTTATGTTTTCTTTATTGTAATATACAACTATTGGTGTGTTGCCAAGAACAGTGTTTGTTTCGGTTTGTAAGCTTGAATTCAACAGTTGGCTCTCACTTTGCAGGCTTAATTAGGAAATCTACCTGGTCCTGAGTGATGGAGAGTTAGGAGTAGTCAGGGCTACAGTTGTTTGCTGTTCCATGCATCACACATATGGCCCAGAACTTTTACTGTTCAGTGTTAGAGCTGCAGTGAAAACTCCAGCCATAGGTCAAGTAATTGATAGTGTGCATTGCATAATTTTTTCAGAAAAAACCCACCAGATGCACTACTTTTGGTAGTTGTCAAAACTGAAATGCCTACCTGGTGGTCTTCAATAGTTGTGTCAGGCTGCAATAGGGAAGGAACTTGCAATCTGAGTTAGCTCTTTGCTCAGTACAGTTAGGGGTACTACTTATCGTTCATAATTACTTTCTCCTCAGAAAGTTTTAGTAGCTTGTGGTCTGTCTTATCTGTCTTCTTAGAACTGTTCCATGGATGAAATCAAAAGGCTTTGCTTGGAGCAGTTGGAGCTGTTATCGGAAAAAAAACTGTTGAAGATACTTGAAGGTATGAATGAAACTTGCAGGCACTGCTGTAAACTAGAGCATAATCTGCCTCTAAACTGGATTTTCACTCCATTTCTAGCTACTAATATATGATAAATTAGTGTGTATATACATATTAGTGTATATATATGTGTATGTAAGTATATATATTTTAGTATTACATATATATACACATGCTAATAGTGTATATACATATAGTATATATATGTGTATATATATTCTGGTTTTGATCTCTTAAGCTTGCATGAAATTCTCCATTGATTTAGAAGCTGCACATTCAGAAGACAGTAGTATAAGCTTCTTTTCCTTAGTACCCAAACTAAGAACAAAGCATTTGACTTGGTGGAAAAAATAAAGCTAGGAGTGGAGAATTATTTTAGGTAAACTGAGAAAAAGTTGCGTCCTGGTTCTCTGCAGGGGAAGCCTGACATACTGCAACACCAGTTCAATTGCATGACCAATTGCCCTAGAGTATTGGGTCTCGTTAAAGGATTCTTGGTGGGTTCCTCTGCTCTGCTGGGACACACAGTTCATGTACTTTCATTAAGGATATGACACACCAGCTTTTCAGTATCTTGCTGAACTTCCACTTGAAATTTAAGGGCTGTAGTATTTATTTGTAAACATGTAAACTCAGTTAAGTGGAAGTCTTTGAATCTTGAATGCTGTGGAGTACCTTCTGTTAATTCTGTCTCCTGTGCTTTTTCTTTAGTGCCTATAGTATTGCACTAGGAATAGCTAGTCTACTTCTTTTTTTGTAATATGGTGTAACTGAGAAATGCCAACCATGTGGCTAGCAGAAGACTCATAAGTAAGGTTTTGGGGTTTCAGTAAGTCTAATTTTAGAACATCAGCTTTAACTAGGGAAAAAACCCTCTTCTGCTGATTGTAGTAGAGTTAATCATTAAGATTAAGCCAAAATATGTAGTATTAATTATATTGCCTAAATTTTAATGTTTGAAACTGTGTACATCTAGGCAAGATTGGAGCTGATTCTGATACTGACGAGGAGGCAGATGGAGAAGACAAGACTGGAAGTGAATCAGTCAGTCAGTGAGTAAAAGATAAAACACTTAAAAACTTAATTTAAGAATACTGAACAATACAGAGATTTTTCATGAGAAATGATCAAAGGTTGATGACCTGAAGTGTCATGGGCTAAAAATAGTTCACCTTTATGTTCCCAGTCCAAATCTGTCTGGAAAATCTTAGCAGCCTGGTCCACTCGCTGATTGTTTTGATGTTTCTTGATGGCTCGACTTATGGGTACATGAGCATCTACATGACGTACCTTTACGACTAGTTTCTCTAGCAGTTCGGCAATATTTTGCCACAATTCAGCAGCCCAGATGGGTTTACCTCTGTGCTGCCAGTTGCTCTGCTTCCACTGTTTCAGCCATCCCCACAGACCATTTGCCACCATCCGTGAGTCAGTATAGAGAAAGAGCATTGGCAGCTTTTCTTGTACAGCAGTGTCTAGGGCCAGCTGGATAGCTTTTACCTCTGCAAATTGACTTGATTCACCTTCTCCTTCAGTTGCTTCTGCAACTCGTCGTGTAGGACTCCACAGAGCAGCTTTCCAGTTTTGATGTTTTCCTACAATACAACAAGATCCATCAGTGAACAAAACATACTGCTTCTCATTATCTGACAGTTCATTATATGGTGGGGCCTCCTCAGCACATGTTACCACCTTGTCTAGTGGTATTGTGAAGTCTCTGCCTTTGGGCCAGTTTGTGATCACTTCTACAATTCCTGGACGATTTGGGTTTCCTATTCGAGCTCGCTGTGTGATTAAGGCAACCCACTTACTCCAGGGAGCATCGGTGGCATGATGAGTAGAAGGAACTTTACCTTTGAACATCCAGCCCAGCACTGGTAATCGGGGCGCCAGGAGGAGCTGTGCTTCAGTACCAATTACCTCTGAAGCAGCTCTAACTCCTTCATATGCTGCCAAGATTTCTTTCTCAGTTGGAGTATAGTTGGTTTCAGATCCTGTGTATCCCCGACTCCAAAATCCTAGGCGTCAACCTCAAGTTTCCTGTGGTGCTTTCTGCCAGAGGCTCCAGGTAGGGGCCATTGTCTCCAGCTGCAGTATAGAGCATATTTTAAATGATCTGTCCTGTTTGGACTGGTCAAGTGCTACCGCACGCACGATCTCTTGTTTAATTTGCTTAAAGGCTTGTTGTTGCTCAGGCCCCCATGTAAACTGAATTTTCTTCTGAGTCACTTCATGGAGAGGTTTCACACTCTGGCTATAACCTGGAATATGCATTCTCCAGAAACCCACAACGCCTAAGAAGGCTTGTGTTTCTTTTTTGTTAGTAGGTGGGGACATAGATATTATTTTGTTAATCACATCCATTGGGATCTGGCGATGACCATCTTGCCATTTAATTCGTAAGAACTGGATCTCTCGTGCAGGTCCCTTGACCTTACCTCTTTTTACAGCAAAACCTGCATTCAGAAGAATGTTGATTACTTTCTTACCTTTTTTGAAAACTTCTTCTGTATTACCCCACACAATGATGTCATCAGTGTATTGCTGGGAGCTCCACCCTTCTCCAGTGCAGTCTGGATCAGTCCATGGCAAACAGTAGGGCTGTGTTTCCACCCCTGGGGCAGTCGATTCCAGGTGTACTGGACACCCCTCCAGGTGAAAGCAAACTGTGGCCTGCACTCTGCTGCTAAAGGAATAGAGAAAAAGGCATTAGCAATGTCAATTGTAGCATATCACTTGGCTGCCTTTGACTTCAGTTCATGTTGCAGTTCTAGTGTGTCTGGCACAGCAGCACTCAGTGGTGGTGTGACTTCATTCAGGCCACAATTGTCTACTGTTAGCCACCAGTCTATGTCAGACTTTCGCATTGGCCATATGGGGCTGTTAAAGGGCGAGCGAGTCTTGCTGATGACTCCTTGAGTCTCCAGCCTTCGAATCAGGTTCTGAATGGGAATCAGGGAGTCTCGGTTAGTGTGGTAATGTTGCTGATGCATTGTGGCAGTAGCAATTGGCACCTGCTGTTGTTTAACCCTCAGCAATCCCACAACAGAAAGGTCATCTGAAAGGCCAGGTAAGGTAGACAGCTGTGTAATGTCCTCAGTCTCTACAGCTGCTATGCCAAAAGCCCACCAATACCCTTTTGGGTCTTTAAAATACCCTGTCTTGAAAAAGTCTATGCCGAGGATGCATGGAGCCTCTGGGCCAGTGAGAATGGGGTGCTTCTCCCATTCACTCCTGGTTAGGCTCACTTCAGCCTCCAGTACAGTCAGTTCTTGAGACTCACCAGTCACACCAGAAATAGTAACAGATTCTGTCCCTCTATGATTCAATGGCAATAGGGTGCACTGTGCACCTGTGTCCAGCACGGCTCTGTACTTTTGTGGCTCTAATGTGCCAGGCCATCGAATCCACACAGTCCAATAAACTCAATTATCACTCTCCTCCTTCTGGCTGGAGGCAGGGCACTTCTAACGTCTATAATTAGCAGATGAGTTTCTATCTGGACTGGAAAACTGCCCCCTACGAACTGGAGCAGCAGTGCTCCTGGAATAATTCTAGTATAACTAGCAACAGAATTCAGTCTGAAGTGCCTGAGGAATCTAGGTAAAGAAACAAGCCATTCACTCACAGTATGGATGAGAAGCAAACACAATACCAGAATAGCATGTTTGAACCACTGCATACGGACACAAAGAGCAAGTAAATTATACAACACATAAGGCAAATTATACAGTGCTGAATCAAGTAACCTGGAAGAAATCCCCATCAAGATATGATACAATATTCTGTCTAAAAACATGATGTGAGCTGTTTTAATCTCTGAGAAAGCTGGAATTCAAACTAGTCAGACAATCTACCAGAGCTTTAGTCGTACCACAGTCGAGCCCCACGTTGGGCACCAATAAATCTGTTGTGGTTTTGACCGGATTCACTAATCAGAATGACGGAGGGCCCCTCCCTTCGCCCGCTAAGCAAAAGAGAGGAGAGGAAGACATAAAAGAGATTTATGAGTTTAGAAAAAAGTGAACTATTTTAGTGAAAATATTAATAAATAATGAAATAATAAAAAGAAAAGGAAAAAAATTTAAAAAAAGTATACAGTATATACAAAACCGAATCAAGCTCCCAGGATGACGATCACGTCACCAGTAGGCACAGGGGTAAGTCCCAGGTTGGACTCGGTGATGGACAAGAGCTGGATTCCATATCTGGCGTCAGGAACGCTCAGATCAGGATTAAAAGCAGACGAACAGACAGGGTCCTCTTCGGACGTTGGCCATTGAAGGAGGAGTTGACGCTTCGATCCCTCAGCTTTTATACTGAGCATGATGGATTCCATTCCATCATTCCATGATGATGGAATACCCTGTTGGTCAGTTTTGGGTCACCTGTCCTGTTTGCTTCTCCCTACAGGTGTGACCCCTCTACGCTTTTTCTGCTTCTGACCCTCCAATGGGGCAAATAACAAATTTACCCGACCTTGATATTGTTATAGCAATATGTATAAGCAAGGGCTTCCCTGCATACCATTCCTTGGTATAATCGGGTCTTATCACTGTGACAGTGAATAGTTTCTGAACAGTATGCTGTTCATTTCAGAGTTTAGTTAGTTAGAATGGGCCCAGCTAAAAAGTAAAATTACTGAACAGAAAATCAGTTCTGTTTTATCTAAATCCAGGACAAACATTAAATGTGTCTTGAGCACATAGCTGAGTTTCGTAGTGATGTTACCACCCATCAGTTGAGTTGTGGTAATTGAATGTGTGCAAAGTCCTAGCCTGCAGCAGAAGTGAAGTAGTATAATTTAGGTTAACCCTCTTTGAGTGAGCTAAAGCAGCTTGAGTAACTCTTTCCCACTTAAGCCAGTGAACTGTGTTAAGTGTGTATTTTCAGTTCAGCTGAGTTCTGTCTCTTCTCTTCCACCTTTCTTTCTGGTTCTTCATTCCTGCCCCAGTCGACGCAGTACTGACACTCACCTGTTCCCATATTCACTGTTAGAGGTGTTGTAGAACATCTAGAGTTTCAAGAACAGGCTTCTGTATTCTTACTGTTAGGTTAGCATTTGACAGTTTTGTAAAGACGAACACCTTTTAACCTTTTCTTAAAATACTTGCCTGTTTTTTAAAGAAAAGTCTTGTGTAGTATATTGCTAAGTCTATTGAAAAGGTGAACTCTTTCTGATACTTCCTATGGAAGAAGTGAAGGGGAAAAGGAAGTTACTAGTTATCGCCCACAATGGATCAAATTTTATGAGTCTAACTTGTTTGTAGGATACAAGATAAAAAGCTTTTCTGTTTTCATTGCTGACCTGATTACAGTTGGTCTGCAGATTCAGTGCACAACCTTAATAAACCTTTGAGACAATACACCAGTGTTGGGCAGATTAAAGTACCTCTTGGTTGCTCTTTGATTACTTCATCTAGGCTTGCTAAATAGGAACAAATGGATGGGAAAGATAGTAACCCGAATTTCACATTCTGGTCTGTATTTTTGACTTATGAGAGACCTGGTTTCTGATCCTGTCTTTAGTTAGAACAAGCTATGAAGTTACTGATTGAAGTAATTTTCTTTGATCACATCTTATACATTATACAAATATACTAGAAAACGGAGTGATACTAAGTTCAATGATGCTTCAGTTTTCTTGTGTGATAGATTTTTAATACCTTCTGACACTATTTCTTCTAGGGTTCCATGTCGAACTGCTCTGTGACTGTATCTCCCCTCTTTGCTATTTATTGCTTATTTGTTCTGGGAATGGTGTCAGTGCACTCATTTATGTGGATTAATTTTCTTATTTTGGACATTGCCCCCTGCTGGCTATTTAAAAAAGCAAAATAAAAAATTCAAAAATGATGAAATACACTAAATAATAGGTCTCTTTATCTGAAGGAGTCTGTTGATGTTTTGCCAGTGAACTTCGAAATGGAATTAGAAGACAAACTTGCTGGCTAAGGAGACGATGAAAAATGCCCCAGGATTTTGATGTCTGGAGAAATTACATGGTTTGGGTTTTTTTTAAGGCCTAATTCACAAGCTCTTACTATTTCAAAATACATGAAATGTTCTTCATCTTAAAGAGTTATGGCAGGATTAGTGCTGCTAGGTTTCAGGAAGGTGTTATGAGGTGTTTCATAAGGTGTTATGAGGCTACTGTTGAGGCATGTATTTATGTCCCTCAGCTACAGCACATTGAGTAAAGTCTTGCTTGTATGCAAATAAAGTAAGGATTTGAGCTGGTAAAAACAAAGATGACATTGTTATTGTCAATTAATGAATAAAACAATAAAATAAGAAAAGCAAGCATTTTTTAACGAGTGGGTATCTGAAGACGTTTAACAACCCATTTGCTCTGGTGAGTAGGAAAGTTTCATGAAAAAAACATCTATTGCATCTAAATTGCAGTTTGGAAGTCTACTGTTTTTACACTGTAGAGATGACATTCCAGGCAGAAGCAGTGAGTAAACCAAAGTTGGTGTTGTCTACCTTTTTCATATCTGTGTTGAAGTACAGCAGACTTAAAACTCACCAAGTACTTTAACCATTTCTGCAGTTACCAAAAGCTGACAAAGCTAGGTCACCTTGCATTGCTGATGAGAAAGATGTGAGCAGTAACTGACAGCAAACTCAAGAAGAACTTGTGTTTAAAAAAGTCAAAAAAACCCAGGAGATGTTGATCAAAATTATAGAGCAGATTGCTTCCTTTGACGAACAGAGTGGTTGAGCTACCCTTGTTTTCTGCATCTCTGTCTCTGTCCTGATAGTTCAATTTCACCCCTCTTCAGACTGGCCAGGCAATTATATATTGGTGTAGGAATTGTGGCTTGTCTTCTCCTTTTAATGAAGTGGGTTAAAAAAAAAGTATGCTACACACAGGACTGCTGTCTCAGAACTTTGGCTCAAAGGTTCAGCTGTGTGCTCGCTTTAACAAAAAACAAAAAGGGAAAGCTATTTGGATGATACAGAAATAAAGGGATAGAAGAATTGTGAAATGAGGAAAATTAAAGTTTTATTAAGCCCCGTGCTCAGTGAGTATACCGACATGCTTTTACAACTGCAAAAATGTCACAAGCCCTTTCTAATAAACAGGTCTAATTTCTGGGCATTTAGGTTAATTTTTTGGCAACCTGTGTGTAAAAAAATACAAATGCAAGTTTGCAAAACTTCAGAAAACTGTTTCAGCCAACAAGTCGGTCGGTAGGCAGGGAGGCTAAAGTGAAAAACAACCAGTGAAAACTTCATTGCTGAGCTAAACTTTTATTGTTTGTAATCACTAATATGTTTTTAATTATCATCTGAGTTTAAATGGGTGAATTTGTTTGCCCTGGAAGAGAAAAGACTTTTCAGAATGAAAAAAGACAGTTTCTTTGTTTATATTCAAACTGTCGGTTCTTCATAGTTTGTCTTCATTACTTGTGGTTGTCTTGTAAATGACTACTTTATTCTGCATTCTATTAATAACGCAACATTAAAGCTTTTTGCTTTTTAATCTGACTTGTTTTAGTTGTTTTCATGGACATATAAACATGGGAAGGGAAAATGTGAATAGCAAATCTTACTTTAGTAAAAAACTTGTTAAAACAAGTTTGCTTTTCTCATCCTTGTTTTTTACAAAAAAATATTTCAACAAACTTACACCTTGAGCAATATCCATACCTCAATAGAAATCCAGAAAGCTTAAATCAATACATCTGAAGAAATTATAAGTGCATCAAAATACACAGGCTTTCTTAGAAGAGTATAGTTTGTACTTTGTCTTTTTTTTTTCCCCAAATATGCAAATACTTATCTGTCTTTAAAGACTTGCTTCCTGTCTATACAACTAAAAGTAGCAGGGATTTAGAGAAGTTCTTCCTTGTACAGGGAACATGGCAAAATTCAGACCTTTATCTGAAGCTTTTGGATAGTAATGCATCTGTAATTGTAAATTGAACTTTCTTTTTTCTGATGCACACATGAAGTTCTCATTTACCAAAACCAGAAGTCTTGAGGCTTTTCCTAAATTTCAGCTCTGTAGAAGCTTCAGATGCTTGCATTAGCTTGTAAAATGCTTGCTCTGTTGTTTTGTCATTGGCTTCTTCTGAGTTAAATGCTAGAAATCGTGGAATAAGCGTGCAGAAGAACTTACGAAGCAGGGTCTGTATTTGCCAGTAACTGCAAACTGCTGTTACAATAGATAGAGTTCATTACTTGTGATCTCTGTCTAGATTTTGAACTATGCAGTTGTCAGGTTTTTGCTGTTGTTTCCGTGTCACTGTCTGCTATAGCATACCATTAAACCAAGAGAATTGCTGTATACCAGGCTTCCAACTAAAAGACAGATATTTAATTGAAAGGAGTTAGCCACTTATGTCTTGCAAAATCAAGTAGGCATTCTTCCCATCTCATTCAAAAGGTATTAGCACATTCTTCAGCTATTTCTTTCCTGTTCCTTGAATTAGCATTTTAAATAGTCTTCAAGAGAAGGACTGAAAGGAAATTATTTTATGTAGTAATAAACATGTATTAAAAGAACAAGCATGCTAATACTGTTATAGTGATCCCATGTTTCTGTGTATAAGGTGAGTATAAATCATCTTTTGCCCTGAAAAATGTAATGTGCTCATTTTTTTCATTGTCTGAAATCTGCAATTTAATATTTGCTCTTCCAAGACTTTATAGGCTTCTTACTGCTTTGCAGTCATGAGTGCAGTTTTTGTTTGTTTTGTTTTAAAGAGGGTAGTAGTTTAAAAGATTGCCTTGTTTTAACATGTTTTGCTCCTGGGTACAGGGCTGTTCACAAGCATGCAGCTGCCATCTGATATTTACCCCTCTAGGACAATTTTGTTACCTTCACCATTTGCAATCACTGGAAGAATAGGCTACATGATTCACTGAACAGATAAATTAGCACTTGGCATCTGTTCAGAGTCTTCTGTTCTTGTGGTGTCCTCAAACTTCACCTGTAATTGGACTTAGGAACCTTTTATAGCACATTAAACTATTTGATTAGCGTGTGTTATTTGGGATACCTTGCCTGAGGAGCACTACTTCATATGATTTTTTTTTCCTTTTTTTTTTTTTAAAAAAAAAAACACAACCTGCTTGCTGTTCATTGTTTTAGTTCTCATCTGTAATGGAAAACTCCTTGGAACAGAAATTCATGGGAAGTTTATGAGGACTTGAGACTTCTAGAAATACTTTTTAGACTTGTAGCTGCAGCAAATTTTAATTCAGTGTCATGCTTTGGGCTGGGCCAGGCACTGAATGAAAAACAGATGCTCTCTTTGACTTCCATTGCTTCAGAGAAGGAAGAGCATCTCCCTTCAGTGGAGAGAAGAGAGAGTGAGAGGAAGAGAGATCTTGTGGGTTGAAAAAGAAACTAATGAAATATTAATAATAAAATAATAAAAAGGAAAGATAATATTAATAAGAAAATAATGAAATATATACAAAATCATATCGAGCTCCCAGGATGACAGTCATGTCACCGGCAGGCACTGGGAAAGTCCCAAACTGGACTCAGTGATGGAAAGGAACTAGATTCCGGATCTGGAATCAGGAGTGCACAGATTGAGATTAAAGGCAGACAAAAAGACAGAGTCCTCCTGGGAGTCAGCCACTGAAGAAGGAGTTTTACCCTTTTGATCCCTCAGCTTTTATACTGAGCATGGAGCAGATGGGATGGAATACCCCAGTTGGTCAGTTTTGTGTCACTTGTCCTGTCAGCTCTTCCCTGCAGGTGGGGACCCGTCTACACTTTTCCTTTTCCAACCCTCCAGCAGGCCAAATAATGAAGTGAGCTGACCTTGAGTGTTAAATAAGTATAAACAAGAGCCTCTGTGCGTCCCGTTCCTTGGTAGTAACTGCAAAGATCAGGCCTATCACTCTGGTAGCAGACACTGTCTAAAGAATATGCTCTTAATTCCTGAGAATTAGAAGAGGCTTAACTGAAAACTAGAATTGCTGAAAAGAAAATTGGTTCTGTGTATCCTCAAACCAGGACATTTAGGAAGGTACATCATCTTTATGTCAGAGTAGCAAAAGTACTGATCTCAAGCCTCATTCCAGAGACTTAGATGAATGTTTCTTAACAACAATTAAAAGCCCTGTAAGGCCTAACGCATTACTCATGTGTCAGACTGTCCTCTAGTCCAGCATTTAGATTTTTTTTTCTGTCACAAAACTTTTCCTGCTCCAACTGCAAGCGGATGCTTGAAATCCTAGCTGCCAGTATTGTCTTGTTCTTAGCCATCTACTCCTCCGACCAGTACCGCTTTTCCTAACCTGTGCTACTGTCTTACCACACTGTGCATAATCTGCTGGATTTGTGATACCAAATCACTCTCAAACCTAGATTTCTTTGACAGCTATGCAGATTCCTGAAAGTAATAGGTTCTGTACGGAATCCATATGTGTGATCCCAGGTAAGCATTGCACTACAGTGGAGTACACCAACATGAAAAGCTAGCTTAGGGCAAATTTGAATTTACAGCATTTCTCATCAATAAACTGCAATAGTTAGCTCCTTTCTGCTGAAAATAAGAACATACTGTGCAATGGCACATACTGTGCAACTAGGCAATGTTGCCTATTAAAAAAAAAAAAAAAATGGAGTTTATTTCGCAGAAGAGTGACTTTGAATCTAACTGTCATCCCGAGGGAGAAGTATCTTTAAAGACTGATGAAAAGAGGGAGCTCCAAATTACTGTGACCACTTACTAGCATGGCATGAAAGAAGAGGGCATTAAATTTGTATACTGTACCTTAATTTTAGATTAATGTATCTTCTGCTCTCATTGTTTGGAGGCATGATGTTGTGCTACCCTTTCTTAAATCTATATGGCAGTATAGATAAGTAGGAAAATTTTTTCTTACTAATAAACAAATTAAACAAGGTTTGTAAGTTGAGAACAGAACTGATCTGTGAACTGAAATGCTTCTGCTTGGCCAC
Organism: Tringa tobata; assembly: GCA_033628505.1. NCBI lineage: Eukaryota > Metazoa > Chordata > Aves > Charadriiformes > Scolopacidae > Tringa > Tringa tobata. Next base: position 7,847,646 of record JAHREE010000152.1, on the reverse strand, counting down.
AAGATGGTGCAAAATGCCCACCTAATAAATGAGGTAGTGAAGGTTCACCAGCAATACAGCCAATCCAATCAATCCTGAAAGTGTAAAACGTGCCATAAAAGTACTTTTGGGTTCTAAATATTCTTTTACTCGCAGTAGGTAGTCTTTAAAGGTACATGGTTTTCTGTAATCAGTGATAGTGTCAAGGCAACAGGAGGAAACTTTGCAACAAGTTTTGATGTGTGATTTTTCAATTGATAATTTATTTTTATGTAGCTGTTAAAATGGGTGTAGGTAATTTCACAGCCTGTTTTTGAACCATAGAAGTCACTGAGTTTTCTGTCAAAAGGGTGATTGTAATTCCTCAGTGAAATTTGGTATCGGAGCCCAGGATGGTACCAGAGATGTGAAGTTTCTTGCCTAGATACAGTTTGTGGAAGATGAGGCTTTCCCAAGTGACGCAGTGCTGTCCAGAGCAGAGATGACTACTCAGTTCAAAATGATGGAGTTCGTGTGTGAGGGAGAATAGGGTAGGGACAGCCTAAGCAGCTTTTGCTCTTAGTGGTGGGCAGAGTATATCCCAACGTTATTTTGGTTAAGATTTGAGTGACTAAATATAATAAATCATTGGGAATTGCTTAAAAAAAAAGAAAGAGGAAAAGAAAAAAAAAAGTGGATCCTTCTAGATCTGTTGACCAATAGCTGGTCCCAGATCCACTGCTCTCCCCAGTTGCTGGCACTTGGACATATAAGCCTGCAGGGTTTGCAGCCTGACTTCAGTTGCTGCAAAGACCTCCTTGTGCACACAGGCTGGTGCAGACCTATGACCGTTCCCAGTATCTAACACTCAGACTGTTGGATCTCATGGGTATCTAGCAGAGCTGTAGTCCCTTAACCTGCCTTCTTGCAGACCCTGGTCTCTGATCTTAAGTGTCTCTCTGGTACCTGACTCCCAGGTGTCTCATCCTGCTTGCTGGCTAGAGTAGCCAGAGGTTTGCTGGTGAATTATAGGGATCTGCATACACACTGATGCGTGACATTGAAGTTTGCCTAGGGACTGTGTGCGTTTTTCATTCTGTCTAGTTTCTGGCAGCACAGTTCTGTGGGCCCCTATAGCCTATGGTCCCCTTTGCAGTTGCTGGCCCTTAGACACATACATGTGCATATTTACAGAGAATAGCATCCTGTCATTTGGAAAAATAGTTAGTATAACAATAAAGTTCAATAAGAAGGCAGGACTGACTGTAGTGATCAGGTCCAGGGCTTAACCAGACAAGTGTACTGACCAGCAACATTTTTATGCCTTGCTGGCCCTTTATCTTTTTTTTTTCCCCCTCCTTTTTCCCCCTCCATGTTTGTTCTTTCTCAATCTGCCTCAGTCTCTCCCTTTTCCCACCTTTGGTTCTTCCTCTACATGCTGCCCTACATGTTCCAAAACATACCGGTAGATTTCATGCAATCCTGCATTGCTTTTCCCTGGATCCCCTTGCTTCTGTAGACGGTAACACACTTTACTCTCTTAGATGAGTTCTCTAGCTGACTGTTCTTATGAGGTTTCATTCCTAGAAAATGGGCTGGTTGCTCTCCTTTCACAGCCCAAAGTGCAACTCAAGGCAGGGTGATCCTGCTGCACTGATGAAGAAACTAGGGTTCCTCTGCTTGCAGTTTTTCTCTTCTCTTCACTGGGCCTTTGTGCTCATGGAGACCCACCATTAAACGCATAACCTAATGGACAGGAAAATACAAAGGAGAAGTGAGTGTGATAAGCCTTGGCCAGTGACAGGGGAGCAAAACCTGACATTTCTGAGGTGGTGTCCTGTAACAGCATCATGGACAGATTTAGCTGGTGGTCAGTGCTGTCCTCTAGCCTAATGCCAGGAATGGAGCTCTGTGGGGAAATGTTGCTACCCAAAAGTCTGGCACCATTTCAAAGCAGAGTTGGGCTTTGGACCTAAGCTGTAGCCTGTAGCCTGTCACTGGGGGAGCTGGGAGGGTGTTTCCCCTGGGTGCGGTTGTGCAGGCTCAGAGAGTGGTAATTGAGGTGGGTCTCAGCTAACTGTGACCTTACAGGCGTGTGTATCAGCGGAAGGCTTTTCTACACAGCCTGTCCTCTGCTCGATCCACAGATTGAATATGATAATGTCATGTTGTCTGACGTTCCTCTTCCCCCACGACAGCAGGGAGATTGAGACTCTCGTTAACATGTCTAAAATATCACATACAGCAGACCTAATTTTATTTGTTGGATTCCTTATTTTACATCTAACGGGTGACGACTGCAATCCTTCTTGCAACACCTCTGGCCATTGTAGTATAAGAGTGATGACTGGAGTAGAAAAGAAATGGACAAACTCTGTTTGTGAAGAGGCAAAGTTTAAATAATTTTCTGAAGGGGTTAGCCATATATCACAGACTCACATGGGGTTGAAAGGGACCTCTGGAGATCATCTAGTCCATATACAGAACTTCCCACTCAGCATAGCTATTTGAACATTTAGTTTGTATCCATCCCTTCTCATACAGCTCTGGTTGGGATTGGAAAGTCCAACAGAGATTAAAAGGTTGGGTGAATACTTGATTTGATGAAGTAGGAAAGCAAACTGAAAGGATACATACCATTCAGTTCTGAAAAAAGTGCATAACAGTAAAAAGTCTACTCCTAGTTTATTACAATGGCATTGGACAATACATTTCTGTTGTGGTTTCCTAGCTTATGGTGCAGAACATTTAAGTCTTTTTTTCAGGTGCTGTGTGCATATGAAATAGCTACACATTCTCCTTAATCAATTAATTTTGTGTGCATTAATTGCATAACACGTTTATGTTGCAAGGGGTACAAAAAATGGGAGAAACAGAAGAGTCTATTGATTCATAACCTTTGCTACTACAGAAAAGGAAATAGCACTCAAAACAACTCAGTCTCTCAGACCAAGATGGTTAGAAGTAGAACTCTCCCTCCTGACATAGCCATTGGACACCTTAAAAAAAGATACCTTTGAATGCATAGAGAAGATAGATCTGTATTTTAGGAAAAGCCTTCAGGCCATTACTGGGAAGCAAGTTATTAAAGTCATTGTGTTTACATCTGTGATACCAGAATACTGCTGTCCTTTATATAGTCTTGTTTAACTCCCACAGGCAGGATAGTTGCATTGATTCCATATTAATATGTATGAAACCAATGCCACACTGACATTCAAGGTAGGGAATAGGCAATTCTACTGTCAAAATGCTCACTAAACATGGCAAGTGATCTCTTCCTATGATTCTAGGTCCTTCTCTTTTCCTTCTTCCTGTATATTTCACAGTATTTTCATAGTTTGTATAACTAGTACATGTGAAATGTCTGAAGGACATGAACATTTCACAGAAGTATCTCTTCCTTATTCCTTGTATAAAGAAGTTGAAAATTTACAAGCGAAGGATACAAATCCTTAAATAGAAGAAATCAAGAAATGCAGATACTGAATACAATTTAACAGTTGAATTGTGTTTCGTTTTAAAAACGTTGTGAAACTATGAGATTGTGATGTAGGAGAGGTGGATGTCGGTGGGGTGATGTTAAGCTAATGAAAATAGCTTCTCAATTTCAAAAGAAAACAGTAAATAGTATTTGAATGCAACTGAAACTATTTTTTTTTTTTTTTAAATCATTTAACTGTGTGACAACTGATTGTGAGTCTTAAAGAAAAGCTCCTAATACTAGGGAGGGGCTACCAGTGTGGATTGTTATTCTGAAAGGCTAGGGTATAAAAGAAATATTTGCTTTATCCTTGTGTATTGCTAAAAAAAAGCTCATTATCAAATGCTTAGATTAGCACTCCATGCCTTTCTTTTTCCTTTAATCATACTGTGGCGGGCCTATTGGCCTACCACCATGTAATTTCTTTAGTTAAAGTAAACGTTTCTTAGAAAAGTTCTCTTAAATTATAAAAAGACGTAGATTAAAATGTCTTTTATTTTTTTCCAGGCAAGACAACAGTATAGACTCTACTTCTTCTCTGAGAGAGGACAGCAAGCTGGAAGGTCAGGAATCAAAACAAGGTATATAGTGGGGAAAGCTCAAATTTTGTGTTCTTGATGTTGGGCAGTGGCTAATTCCAGTAAACTAATATCTGTCTTTTGAACAATCACAGAGAATCAATCACAGAGAATCATCATCTTAGAAATCAGCTGGTGTAGGGCTACAACCTTTGCCTTGTACCCAATTACAGAAGAGGAGAAGGGAACATTGAAGAAGACATTGTAGGAAATTTGGCTTCTTAATTCTATGAGACTGGAGAGTTTTTTATGGCTAGAAGCAAATTGCAGCTCTTCAAAGTTTGCTGGTTTAGCTTCTGGAACATGACTGAAGGTCTTGCAAAGGCTCATTTGGCTCTTCTTATCTAGTATTTCAGCTGAAGAGGAACTTCAGTCATTTCAATTTCTTGGTGTATAGGTGATTGCTAATGTTGCTATTATCATTTGCTGAATTCTTTGAGAGTCAGTTTTACTTTCTGTTGAGATCATTGTAAGAGTCTACAGTACTCTGTTTTGACATTTGTAGAAATCCATTATAATAATTGTTTGCCAAAGGATTGCTTATAATTTAGTCATTTCGTTCAGTCTTGATTTGTTTGACTGTGCAGAGCTGAGATCCAATGGAATGGTGTTTAACACCCACTACTTGTGATAACTGGCTTATTTTTACTTGAAGTCAGTGCCAATGGAAGTACACACTCAAATCTTTGAATCTCGAGGATGAGCATCTTGTCTTACATATTTTCTCTTTTTAAATGCAAAAACGTAGTGAGTGAGACATTGAGGTAATACAGTAATTGGCAGAATAGAAAATGCAAAAGCAGATAAGTTAGTGGTACACATTTGAGTACCTGCTGCGTAAGGAAAAAGTTTTCTTAACCTGCAGCAATATTTGTTTTAGTCCAATCATTAAATCATCACCACATAACAACTGCCAGCGTTATTTTGTACATGAAGCACTAGAATTGTAGTTATTTCTGTCTCAGTTTATTAATTTTCATTTGGACTAGCTGTATGCCGTACCATCAGAAATAGCTTTGCCAATGAAATTGTGTTGCAAATTCTTATAAGCTATATTTCTTTTCTGTGAAGATTTAACATTATTTGCTTCCTGCAACTCCTATTTCACAATTCAGAATGTTGTCTAAAAGATGAAGTATGTTTTTTTCTGACGTAATTAGTAAGGGGAGTTACACAGAGAAGTAAAGAGTCATAATAAAAGCATCAAAACTTTTAGGAGCAGGTTGCTATGGCTTTGTGAGGAATGCTTTAAATGTTGTTGTACTATATGGAATGACTTTAGAACTGACAGATTTCCTGCAGATCTCTTCTACTTTTGCATTATCAAAGGGAATTGATGCCTGTTGCAGGTGATTGCTTCATTGTTGTTTTTTATGACTTAATCAACCAGAGTATCATGATGGCTTTGGGCTATAACAGTGGCTTCGCTCAAGATGTTAGCTTTAAAGACCTTTGAGAATACCACTATAAATTTTAGAATATAATTCTAATCATTCTGCTGAGTTACAGGCTGTGATGCTAAGGGAAAAAAAGAGAATGAGAGGATAAGCAAAAGTGGATAAAATAAAATTACGAAACAGAATTAAGTGTGCTAAAATGAATTTCACAAGTGTAGCTGAAGGAAAAAAATAAAAGTTGCCAAAATGAAAAAGATAATGAGAAATGCCAACCATGATCTTTATTGCTAGGTAAAACTACAACTGCAAAAGAGGGAAATAAAGCTCATCAGCTAATTAAACATCTGTAGGCCAATGAGCTTGTATGAACACTGTGTTATAGTTTTGGAGGCTCCACATTCTGAATGGAACCCAGGGTGGCTTTGCCCAGCTTCCTGGTCCATACCAATTCTGGGACAGACATGAATGACTATTAATATGTTCCTGCTTAATACATAACTGGCATCAAAAGGAATCCTCTGGTGGGTTGACCCAGCTAGCAATAGGCACTCAACAGCTGCTCAATTGGTTTTTCCTCAGTGGGGTGTGGGGAGACAATCAGAAGAGCAAAAGCAAGGAAAGCTTGTGGGTCAAGATAAAGACAGTTTAATAAGTGAAGCAAAAGTTGTGCACTGAAACAGAGCAAAATAAGGGATTTATTCACTGCTTCCCATTGGTGGCCAGATTTTTAACCACTTCTTGGAAAGCAGAGCCTCAGCATGCATAACAGTTACTTGGGAAGACAATGCCATAACCATAGACATCCTTCTTTCCTCCTTCTTTCCTTGAGCTTTTATTGCTGAGGACAATGTCATATGTAGGAATATTCTTTTGGTCAGTTGTGCTCAGCTGTCCTGGCTGTGTATCCCTCCCAGCCTCTTGCACAACCTCAACCTACTGGCTGTGGTGTCAGAGTGAGAAACAGAGCAAGCCCTGAGGCCTTGCAAGCACTGCTCAGCACTAGCCAAAACACTGGTATGTCATCAACACTGTTCCAGAAACCAATCCAAAACACAATCCAATTAACTCCCTGCAAATCAGTACTCCTAGCCCTCAGATTTGAGGTTTGGGAAACAAAGGTGTGGATGCATGAAACTAGCAATTAACAAGCAAATTAAGAGTTTGGTGAAAGAGAATCTTTTAAAACCAGATGTCAACATACTAATTTTAAGAATCAGAGAGTCACAGAATTTTTTAGGTTGGAAGGACTGTTTTGAGATCATTGAACCCAGTCCCCCTCCTTAAGCAGGTCAGCTAGAGCAGGTTGCTCAGGACCACGTACTGTCAAGTTTTGAATATGTGCAAGGGTGGAGATTCCACAACATCTCTGGGGAACCTGCTCCAGTGTTCAACCACCCTCACAGTCAAAAAGTTTAGATGGAATTTCATGTGTTTTAATTTTTGCCCATTGCCACTAGTCCAGTCAGTGTGCAGTACTGAGAACTTCAGCTCCCTTGTCTTTGTGCTGTCCCATATTTATAAAGGAGAATTAAAAGAAAAATTTAAAAAATAAGATTTGCAATACTGTCTGAATATATGTTAAATAAAGAGTATTTTTGATATATAGAGGATCATCATAGACTAAAGTAACTTACATAGAATGTAAACTTTCTTTGAATCTTCATGGTAAAAAATTATATGTATTTCAGACCCACAGATCTTTAGCTCTGAACCCTCTAATTAATAAGGAGCACAACCATACGTTTGGATAGTGGTATGACCAAAAGCAATTATAAAGCCTTTAGAATCAGTAACTTTACCATCATCTGACTATAAATTGTTCATTTTAACCAGGAACCAATCTTACTCTAAAATTCCACAGATAGACACGTTGGTGAAGGATTCATAATTTCTGAGGCCAATGTGTCAAAAGCAATCATCTCTCTGTAGCCAGATTGTGAGAACAGTTACTCAGGTTCTGTTAAGAGTTTTGCTTTAATTTTATTGCACTGACTGTTCTGATTTTTTTTAAATAAACTCCAACTTTAAGACAGCATTAACAGCCAATGCCGTGAGTTTCCAGTGTTTTTACTTAGTTAAATACATGTGAAATACTTGCGATAGATTTTGAATAGTTGCACTTTAAGTGGAGTTTCTATTAATTTTTAGTACTATGCCTGACTATAGTGTTCCACTCCTTTTAAAATACATAAAATGGTTTTAAAGTGTCACTTTTTACATTGCATTTTGCAAACTAAGTTTACTTTAAAGATAATAAACAATAATAAATTTTGCACTGCAGAGACTTCCTTATGATATAAACCTTATGATATTTTAATTAGGAAAATAGATCATGTAACTCCATAGGATGGAATAAATTTTCCTGGCACTGCTGCTTTGCAATACTGCATATTCTTCTAAATTGGGATAAAAATGCATTAACACTTGTCTAAATTAGATCAGCCTTAGAAGTTGGAGGAGAAAAAGACGAGGAATCAATTGTCTAAAATTTTTTGCCACTCTCCTAATCAGCAGAGAAACACTTTAAGCAGAGGTGATTTTGTTAAGTTGAAAGGAAAATGGTTCTGTTAGGTCACTGTATGATTGTTACATTTGTGTTACAGGCAAGGGAGAAGATAGTGATGTCCTCAGCATAAATGCAGATGCATATGATAGTGACATAGAAGGCCCATGCAATGAAGAAGACAGCCCAGATGTGCCAGAAAACACTGCCAGAAGTGGAGCCAGTCAGATAGATGACCTTCAGAAGGACATTGAGAAAAGCGTGAATGAGATACTGGGGTTGGCAGAGTCCAGCCCAAAGGAGCCCAAAGCAGCAACCTTAACCATTCCTCCATCAGAAGATGTTCAGCCATCAGCACAGCAGCTGGAGCTTCTGGAGCTTGAGATGAGGGCCAGAGCTATTAAGGCTCTGATGAAAGCTGGTGATGTGAAAAAACAGCCCTGAGATTGTTTGGATTTAATTTTCAGTATTTTTTCTGGAGGATGTGATGTCTGTTCTCTTCAGTGCTAAAGTATATTTGGGTTGAGTATGACATTCCTTGTTCAAACCCTATTGTGAATCCTGGCCTGTGGCTTAAGCCGTTGATACTGGTTCATTGCCTTTAATGTGCTGCCTCCGTGACATGCACAGCTTGATGCTTCACTGAGATCAGGTCTCTTTATGCTGAGTCTTCAAGGAGTCACACGGTGTATGCAGCTATGACAGGAACCTGGTGCCTTTCAGAAAGGTTAGGAGAATCAAGTTCTTTGTAATGCTGATGGTTAGAAATTACCAGCTGTTTTATTTATTAGCAACTTGTTAAACTACTTGAGAAACTTGATTTATATGTACTTCATTAAAAATACCATTTTGAAGAGGTCTGTTGTCATGTGTCTGCCTTCAACATTCTGTGATGGGATTTGAGATTGCTTATTTCTCCTTGGGGCCCAGCTCATCACAATGTAGCTATTCTAGTTAAAATGAATGATGATTCACTTAAAAGCATACTTAATTTTTAGAAAGTTGAATTGCTAAGGGGAGGGATTTTTCCCTTTCAGATAAACAGTTGAACTATGTTATTTTCAGAGTTGTGGAAGTGCCTGAAAGTGACAAATAGCAGAGTCTTTATACTGATGGTCATTTAATTTTGTCACTCTCCACTGCTGTTTGTCTTTGATGGCATAAATGAAATAAAGAAAATAGGATTTTTTCTTGACTATGAAGCTTTTTTGTTGAATGTTTGGCATGATATTTAGGGCAATGCAGCAAATCAGACTGCTTAAAAGACCTTGAGTTTTTAACATTTAACTGATGTAGTAATTTCATGTCCCCTGTAAATAGGAAAATCCAACTAATTTCAGTATAAATGCTTTTCAGAAAAGGCATTTATTTATATCTATTATATAAGGTTTTAAAATCATAATCCTACTTTTATCCATTTCAAGGGTATTTTTTGGTAAGTTAATTGTATTATAGGATTCAATTTCCTACTATGATTTCAATTAAAATAGTTCTGATTTTGTTTAGAATTAGGGCTGGTTTTATACTTGGCTGATAATCAACTGCATATTAAAATATTTCTATGTGTCTTTGTTTATATAAACACATAGAAGTCAATTTTTTTTAAGGTGTGACGTTTACAAATGTGGTCCTTATTAAATAAAATGGTGTATTATATATTGCTACTACTGATTTTCCATTAGTTGTTAGAAACCAAAGTAGATACTTTGCAACAGTAGCATAGATAATTTCCACTATTTTGTAATACTGCAGACCTTGTTCTATTCAAATATTATATCTTAAATTCTCTTGCAAGTTTTATAATTTTCTTTTTTGTCCTTCCTTTTTTCCTTTCCTTTTTGCCTGTTATTCTCTTTTCTCCCTTTCATTTTTTCACTTTTATTTTAACGCCTTTTCTAGCCTTTTCCCTTTCTTTGTTGGTAATCAAGTGCATTGTCTTCAGCAGCAAGCTTCTTATATATTTCTTAAATATATTTCTTGTATATTTCTTAAATTATAATTGATTTCCTCTAGAATCAACAGTATTCTGAGTAAAATGGTAGGAAAACATTGCAGTGTAAATTTGATTATAAACTGAAACCTTCATTAAATACAGCTGGGAAAATTACAGTGTGCGTTGACTAAATGATGGCAGTGACCTCAGTAAATTTCATTTGACTGTAATCAATTATACCCAGCAACAAAATTTTTCTATTATTTTTTAGCAATGGCGGATGTAAGTTAGAATATATATATATCTCCAATTCAAAAAGTAACTGCCTCGGAATACGTGTGCATTGTCTTCAGTTAATTTCATCTGGCTGTTTGGTGAACTTGTGATTTATTTGAGTACAGAGAAACAAATGCAGGTAATGAGAGGAAGATAGTTGGCAAAACTTAGATGTGCTGCCTTGTTCTTTGTAAAGTCGTGGGCTGATGGAACTATGTTAAACTCAAAAAAAAAAGTTTTACTGCTGCAATACTTAGATCCTTAAGGCACTGAATACCTCGCCTTGCCTGCTGTGGAAACAAAAAAGCTCACCTGCAAGGAGATTTGCTTCCTAGTCCTACTGTGCATTCCTGTATATCTCAACCAGTAGGAAAACTTGTTCCTTGTTGTTTGCCTCTCTTCCAAGGTTCATTTACCGGTTCTGCAATCTGCCATAACATTGATGAGGCCTGCAAAATCCCAAGCAAAATGAATAAACAGAAATCAGTCCTTAATATTGAAGATAAATATACAATGCAGTAATAGTTGATTGATGGGACAAATGTTTATAGACCTGTGACTTTCCTTTTCTTTTACTGGTATTCCAACACATTGGCTTTATCTCCTGCGGAGGTGATTCCTTGCTGACTGTGTGCACCTCTGTGGCTCCCAAGTACTTCTGCCAGCCACTGAACAGGAAAAGGTTACTCCGTGCAGAAGCTGTGCCTTGATAAGGTATAACTTAGGGTGTCTTAGGAAAGCTGAATGTAAATCAGGTTTAATTAGAAGCATGTTTCCTGCCCCACCCCAACTGATA
>JAHREE010000152.1:7808199-7836418 GCA_033628505.1 Tringa tobata | reverse complement strand
CTCCAAAGCTGGACACAGTACACACAGGTGGGGTCTCACAAGTGCAGAGTGGTGGGGTAGAATCACCTCTGAGCTTCATCTTCCTACTGGTTTTCCAGGTCACCTTTAAAAGTTCATTTTGTAGTGTGTTGAAATGTCAGAGGTTATTTTTTCAAGGTCTGTATCAAGAAGTTGCATATACTAACTTTAATGTGTCGTGTGACAAAGATGAAACAGTTTAATGTGCATATGACAGAAAAGATTTGTAGTTACAGCCTAATCAAATTTCAAGTTAAGAGAGGAGAAAGAAGAGAAGGATTCCAAGAAAATGAAATTAAGCTGTTTACAAAAAAAATAAGTATATCATAAGAGAAAATTCATGTGATTGATTACGCAAATGCTAATTCATTTTTAGAGTATCATACTCTTGCTGCTTAGGTTAAAAGCAGATCAGCTACTTATATTGGTTCTTGCATCGATTTGTATCACTGCACAATTAAAAAAACCCAATGTATTTAAAATATTTATTATACATCTGTTTTGTTGTTCACTTTTAAATATCTCTTTGATTTTTTCCTTGAAAAATAAATTTAATATTGCACTTGGAGGAAGAGGCAATTTGTATGCAAAATGCAGTAATGAATTATTAATGAAACCTTAAAATAATTTTACTGGTATTTTGATCAAGTGCTTTGTCGGGAAAAAATATACACTGGGTGTTGGTCAGCATGAGGAAAAAATCCTGATTATATTGTCAACTGCAACAGAAATATTTTCTAATGAATTTTGGTTGTCCTTACAAATGAAGCACAGTGCTTTTTTGAAGAAAAGGGTTGATTGTGTTTGTACTAGGTAAATAAAAAGGCGTAACTCCCCAGAGAGCCAGAAGTATCTATTATTTCTGTTCAGAGAATTTGCCGTTATTTTTACGGTGATTTCAAAGAGAATAATAATTAGACTTCAAGGTGCCACTTTTGAGAAACAAATCACAGGCATTTCCTCAGAAAAGAATTAGTTCTCTTTGTAACACTCTTCATTACGGTATTTGCTCTCAAAAATATTTTGCCTAAGAGACTAAATGCCTCGCCTAACTTTTTAGAGCTATGTTATAAAACATGTTCTTTGCTGTTTTAAAATTATTGTCATTATTAATGGCAGTGAGGGAAAGTTTTGATCGCTGGCTTCGGCTTGCTTCTGAGGAGGTGCAAAGGCGGCACGCAGGGAATCAAACCACCCGTTGGAGATGGTTTGAGGCGTTGCTCTTCCAGGTGGGCAGAGCTGAAGTGCCAGGTGGAACACGGGCAGTGATGGCCCTGCACCGTGGGTCCCACCCAGCGAGGCAATGGGGTCCTGCAGCCTCCTCCCTATTCGAGGGAGTGCAGGCTCACAAACAGCAGCCACCGTGGGGACCCTGTCGTGGGACACAGTGTCTCTTCACCCTCTGATTCCTTAGGCGGTCAGAGCTATAAGGATCATAAGCGGTTGCTTGATTATTTCCCATTATTTTTTAAATATTAATCTACAAAAGCTCCTGTCGTAACTCAAGTTACTTTGTTTTGCTCCGTGGGTAAAGCGTGGCAAGGGTTTTCTGAAAATCAGCAGTTGGAAAAAGGTTTTGTGCACATGAATGCGTATTAAGTCGTTACACGGCATTTTGCGTGCCCATCTTAAAATTATCAGCACTGATTTAGCTTTATGAGATCGCTGACATTGGTAAATGTGTCCTTTTCACACAAGATAATTGAAGATTAATTGCGAGATAGGTCCTTTAGTCAGGAAGGGAGATGAGGTGGTTAATTGATGCAGAAACATAAAGAAGAACGGCGTAACTTTTGGAGCGTAGACACCAAATTAAAAACTGATTATGGAATCCTGCAAGTTAGTCCTAGTAATATAAACCTTCATGTTTATTGCTAAGTCAATCTGTAATACACAGAGAGAAAAAAATGTTTTTTGCCTTATTTATGGCCAAATTTAAATATTAAAATACTGGATTTTTTTTGGTCAAGTCTCATGTTTCATGGACCTTTCTTGGCATTAACACTAAAATATGTAAACAGAATACATAAAAGGTAAAGAAAAATATGAAGCTTGTAAGAAGGTTTAGCCACATACCAGTTACCAAACTGACTCTGTGTACAGGCAGGGATACACCCCGAAAGCGTAAATGTAAATATTGCATGGTTATTAAATTGTAGAGCACAATTGAAAAAAAAACAAACCCACCCACTTGTTCACTGCATCTTTGCTTTCTTAAGCACATGGGAAAATGTCATCTTTTTTCATGGGATCTGCTTTGGTTGTTGTCAGACTCGAAACTGAATTTTTACCTCTTGTATCTAATAGTTCTGCAAAGTTGTTCTAGATGAGCAGCTTCCACTGTGCATTGTCAAATCTACGATCTTTCATCCCATCTCCATTTTCTGACTCTAGTACTTACAAAACCTCAGCTTTACTTCCCTGGAGTACTATGTGGAGTTCTGCATGTCTTCACCAATGACATATCTACTGGGAGTGGAACAAATGCTGACAAAGACTTCTGTGGTCACCAGAGGAACAGAGGGCATGAGACAAGGCTAGAAAAGCCTGTTTAGTCTAAACATGTTGAAACTTGCCTGTAAAGACAGGCAGAAATGGAGTACTGGGGAAGATGTTTAAGCTGAATATGAATACTGGTGAGGAGCTATGAATGCATCTTCCTTAGGTTCCTTGTTCCCAGGCTGCCTCCTTTTCTCCTCCCTCCTGTACCGCTGTTGTGCAGGTAGTATCTACGTGGGTATGTAGAGAACCACATCAGGAAGCTCATTTGAGCAGGGAATCCTGTCCATTTGCTCCTCCCAACCTGGATCAGTATCCTGATTGAATGTACCGTGATGGCACAGCACAGTGAGCAGTGCAAAATCTAGCTGCGGAAAATGGGGCTGGATTGTCTCACATAAGAGACAGGTCAGGTTTTTCCAGTCCTTGAGATATGAGGCATCAGAATTAAAGTCCATGATTTAATTCCATCTTGTTGAAGTGATGCAAATCTTCACTTAAAAATGGTAGCTGAACAGCTCCAAATATAAACTATTTTAGCTATTAAAATTGCTAGTCTACATACTTCTGATTATCAGTATGTTTTTTTTTTTAAGCAAGGTCACTGTGATTGCTACTGTGTGTAGTCTGGTTATAGTACCTCATAACTGTATGGAAATTAAACTTTTGAATTACATCCACACTAGGGGGCTGTGTTGCTTTAATAATGTTCGTTTCAGAGCTATATACCAAGAGCAGAACCCAAACTGTATAAACAAGTTCTAAGCACTAATTTTTCCTAAATAAAAAAAAAAAAAAAGGGATGGGAGCAGAATAGTAAAGGGGAGTGACTTGCAATTTAGACAAACATAAAGTAGGAACAAAGAAATTTTGTTATATGTGTACCTAGACAAAATGTTGAAGTTTAAGGATGAAGCGATGCTCTCATTGTCATTGTCATGGTCATGAGTAGGAAGGCTGAGACCAGCACCCTGGTTACTTGAGTCCTAATGTGCTGCTTCAGACTTAGGATGGATAACCCAGTTTTCTGGAATTGGGGACAGGTAGGTTGCTTTTCATCAAGATTTAGCAAAAATAGCATTTTTCCTCCATAAAGGGGAATTTTTATATACTGCATGTTCCAGTGCTTCTGCTTTAGTGTCCTGTTTCTTTGGCTGCACCAGTTACTGTATCACTACAGGTTCTAGGGTTGCTTTGTTACTGATACAGGCACTCCTTAAACTATCTTTTTAGGAAGCCATCTGCTGCATATCCCAAGCAAAAATAATTGATTGACACCTTCTCCAACTTGCTTTCCAGGCTTCATCAGGACCTTGATGTATAGGTATATAGGAACTGTAGTGGATGTAGTACAGGAAAAATAACTGAAGGGATCTCCTGCCACTGTAAAGGCAGGTAATGTCTTTTCTACCTCCAATTTCTCCTAACCCTTTTAAATACTCAGTGGATCTAAGCAACTCTATGAATGGATTGTCTTTTGTTTAACTGTGTAAAAAAGGGTATTTTAAAGAACTGGGTTTCTTATGAAATTGATCTTTGTAGTAAAATGCCATAGAGATATTAATATCATTCCCAGAAAGTTGAAATAGTCACCATCTACCATAGTAGGACCCTATTTAGATGATCTAAATTCCCTTTAAGTTCCTGAGGCTATCACATTGTGTGGGCACCTCTGAAGAGCTAGAACCTGCTAATAGATGTAGTTAAGTATCAGGATTTAGCTAAAATTTAGGCCATTCTAATATGTCTTTTCTTGCTAAATATTGGTGTCAGGTCACATAATACTAGAGCTTCATCAGTTTTTTCACTAACTAATCTGCATATTCTTTTCAAAAGTACAATAGTTGTAGCTACTTTGCACAAGAGCCCATTGAGACAGTTTCTGTGCTTTTATTGTTTTAAGAATATGCCTCTATACACATCTTGGCATGATGGTATTTATCATAAGTAAATTACTCATTTGGTAAAATAAACTAATACAGGAATTGGTAGATCATGGTTTTACTATATCTCCAGTTGGCAGATCTTAGTCCTGTAGACTCAGAATAATGAGGGTGTGCAGGCAGGCTGTTTGCAGGCTAGGGTCATTCCAGTGTGGTGAATCCTGTTCCTTGCAGTTTTGCTGCGTTGGGGTGTTTTAATAAAAGCATTGGCTGTCTGAGAACTGATAAATGAAGTTTACTAAGATTTTTAGTGTCTCATGAAAAGTAAGGCATGTGAAAGATGTGAATGACTGAAATGCTTTTTAGTGGACCAATTTTTGAAAATCATTTACTTCACTGGCAGAGCCCCAAATTAATACTGAAATTTGTATTGGGAATCCAAGCCATAAACAGCAGAAGGGGGAGAACAGGGAGCCACTGGGCCCCTAAATATACCTCCGCTTGCTGCAGAAAAAGGTAATGTTGCCAGTATTGTTTACTAAACATCAACAGGCCAAAGGGAATGAACTTTACTGAAGTTAGAGCTGTGGTCAGTGAAGAATGGCAGCTCCTGAAGCTATTGGGGTATAATACATGCTTATCATTGAAAACTGGAATTGGGGTCAGGAATCAGCGGGCGGTGTTTGACACGGTCAACATGTAAACCTGGCTAGAATGGCAATTGAGATTATCCCTTTAATGTTGGAAAAGGGCCTTGGGTATAGAAACTTTAATTTATTGTTACTTTAGCAAAGATATGTATTAAGCAAATCTCCAAATGCCAAATTTTCTATGGACCAGTAGATTTTATATTTATATTATTTATGTTTCGTGTTTATAAGGAAGGCTTTCCATGTTAATTATACTGTTAGGCAAAGAACAGTGAATCATCTTGCAAGGAACAAGAATTCTGTTATCTACCCTTATCCTGTCTTAAACAAAGGACATGGATGAAGGAGAAAAGGCAGTACTGAAATGTATGTGAGTTTTTTTGTACATCTGTGATTATACTGTGAGTCAGCATGTACCTTTATTACTAACGTTTGGAATGACAGACGCACCCATCTATAAAAATTAAGAGTTTTCATTCCTTGCTCCTTTGTTTGCAAAAGGGAGAAAATGTTTGCTGTTTGCAGCTCCCTGTATTTTTAGAGATAAAATGTTGTAATCAACACTTTGTCTCACTACTTCATTTTTTTTGTGTTTCTCAGTGGGGAACTCTAAACTGTACTTCTATACTGTCCTCTCTCTCTGCTTTTATCTTTAGCTACTGAAGAAGATTAATAATCCCCATACCTTAGCTGCAGAAGTTTAATAAACAAAGCTTAATTAAAACAAGAGAAGCACAACAAGCCCAAAGGGTTCTGCTTTAGCCCTGCAGATTCATGTAATTTTTCTTGTTTGTTGTGTGTTTTTAAAAATTGGGGTGGGGGGAGGGCTGGAAGAGAACTTCAGGTTTTTTATATTTAATTGAACTAACAGCATGTGCTGACAAGTAATAAATAACAGCGACACAGAGTGACTAAATAAATTGATTTCCTCAAGCAATGATTCATTTGCTGTCTTTCATTGCCATCAGGTTAAGAGACAGCTTCTTTTTGTCAGCCTACAGGAGAAATATTTGATAGTGTAACAACCTCCTTTCCATTCCAGCCACAGCAGCCTTTTAAATGCATTGAATGATATAAATAAAAATGCAGCAATTAAACAAAACTTGGGCTGCTCATTGACTTACAAAAAATATCCCTGCAGAATCAGTTATCAAGAAAGCATCTTGCAGTGTTTCAGTGCACTTTGCAGGAAGGAATCACTGCTGATAGGCAAGGGTTTTGTGCTTTTGCAGAAAAAGGATTGTTGGTATTGAATCACGACGATAGTCCCTGATCTTAGTAGGCTTCTGCTAAGCACTTATCATTCAAGAATAGGACAAATGCAGAGCATGTTCTTGCAAAAATTGTTTGCTGTCAGACCTATACCCACTTATGAAACAGATTGGTCAGTTCTTTAAGTGTGCAGCTTTTGGAATATTTTCTAGTAGCTTAATGCATCGTGTGATTTTACTAACCTTACGTGGGGTCATTGCTACAGAGATGGGAAAACAAGAAACTAAACAGAAAACCTAAAAAATTGGCTTTTCTGACCTTCCCAGCACATAGTCCAAGAGCAGGATGACAGAGTAGCCTTGGAGGGATACTGCCAGAGTGAAATTTATGGGGCCACTGTAACTTGCCTATGTAACTCAAACTGAAGAAATCATGGAATTCGTTGTAGTGATACTCTGCTTCTCTCTTTAGCTGGATTCCTTTCAGGAGCCTGGGTCTGAAGAACCTAGTTGATCAAAAGATCGTTTTCCATCAAAGGTAACGGGGACAGCTGGGGGAATGTGCTTGTAGGGGAGATGGTTGCTCATACAGCAGGCTCCTTGCTGCATGGCACTTTGCTAGGAGCCCTACCCTGACCGACCGTCTGCTCGGCGTGGGACCTGACTGAGGTGGTGCTGCCTGGCACCCACAGCAGCTCAGCCTCTGCCCCACCAGGTACCCGTGCAGCACTTAGGAAACAGGAAACATTAATGAAAGGGCGGGAATTACAACGTGCTAGGCTTTTTAGTTATAATGAATCTTGCCACTTGACTGCTTAAGTGTTGTGAAAGGCATTTTCGATACCTGGAAGGCATCCTCAAACTTTTTCACACTAGAAACCACACCTACTAGGAATTCTTCTTCTTTTTTTTTTTTAATCTGCTCTAGATTTTCCCTTGTTAGACTTCTTTTCTCCACTCGCTTACCATGCTAACACCCCATAATGTAACTAACTAAAGCAAGGTCCAGCATAGGGGATAATACAAAGATAAGTGTTTGCTAATTATTTTCTATGTCTTTTAAAAGAGTGAATCTGATTTTATCAGGAAGTACATTCCTGATTGCACCAAAAACTCACTATTTGTAATATATTCTTAATGCCGCTATGGTTTTAGGACAGGTGCTGACTGTAGCTTCTGCTTCTAGCTCAGGACCAGACCTTCATGCAGGTTTGAAATTCCTCATTAATTATGCCGTTTCTCCTAAACACCTATGCTTTATACCTACAAGTATTGTTTGTGCATTTTAAGCTATTTTTTGCTGTCTTCTGTTGTGTTTGTACTACTTAGAAATAAATGTTAACCGCATACAGGCTGTTACCTCTCTCTGTCATTTATCTAACCTTCTGATTCACTTTTCTATCCAGTTGTCATGGAACTGTAAAGCCCAGTTCTGCCCTGCCCGGCATTGGTTTAAGCTCGGGAGGCAACAAAGGACTGCTCTGCACGTGCATCTGGAGTCGAGTGTGCTGCTGTTATGCCTTGACTCCTCTAATGGTACTGGCTAGTGGCAGTGCACCTTCTGAACAGAGAAAGATGGTTTCTGCTCCACACAAATTTCTTTCTCATCATGCGCCGAAAAGTTATAGACCTAAAGCCTGATTTGCTGATGATCTGTGTGTTTGCTAACCCTGCAGAGCTATCACAAGAAAGCCAGAATGAATTGAATTAGGGCGAGTCTCTCTTTTTCCGATCTTCCACATAATGTCAGTGCATAGTTCTCATCTGTGCAATTCCATACTTTTATTTCCTTTGGATTTAGGTTTCTTTTGCTCCATAGGCTCTCTTCCTACACTTTATTTTTGCATCTTCTCAGTCAATGGCTGATATACGTCTTTCATTTTTTTGGTCAGAAAAGACTCTATCCTGTGTTGATCTTTTTCAAAATAGAAATGTTATTCAGTGCTCAAGGTTCCCAGAGTAAAAGGCCCAAATGCCAACTATAATTGAGCCTACATACATTCTGTTGAGACTAGAGGATTTCCATAAATTAAATGCTTAATTATGTTCATTTAAAAAAATGTCCATGTTTTTTTCTTTCTGAGACTTTCTTTGTCTCAGTCATTGAATCCCGTTATACCATCTCCTGGCAGACTGAAGGGCCCTCTGTTATCAAGTTTGTGCTTCCTAAGTGGTACTTAAGGACACTGATCAATGCATCGACTAACCTGCTTCTAATGAGGTAAAAAGACTGAGAACCTTAAAATCTTCCTCTGCACTGCACCTTTTCTAGTTACCGATTCATCCCTAATTAGTTCTTCCAGGAATCCTCTTCAGCATTCTGATGTTCTCCTTGAGCTGAGAACATTGGATCATCATAAAATACTTCAGGCCAGCAGAGACCTCAGGTGGTCTCCACTCCTTGCCCAAACCATGCTCAGCCATGGAGTCGTACCAGGGTTCAGGGTGTTATCCCATGAGGTCTGGAACCCCTCCAAGGAAGGACATGGCACCACTTCCCTGGGCCAAACCCCATTGCCCATCTGTGCCCATGGTGAAAAACTTTTTCTGAATTCTGAATTAATTCTGAATTACAGCTGTCCTGGATTTGGGATCCCCAACATTTTTTACCAGCTCTTTTATCATATTTTTGTGTGCCCATGGTGAAGAAACCCATTCTACCTAATTTCAGCCTTTTAATTTGGAATGAATCAGAATCTTAATGAACTGCCCCATGGAGCAGGGCAATCCTATGATCTCCTTTACTGAGGTGGGCAACTGAGGCATAGAGATTTGATGTTCAGTTCACAAAGCTACTTGGGCATTGTCACACTGACTATTGGAGTGACTACCTTTTTTAGCTGCTGCTCTGAGTTAGGCTTAAGGTTCCCATCTTACTCTACATTTTCCTGACAAAACGGGCACTAGGCATCTTCTTCACTGTTCCCTGCATGAACTCTTGCTCTGTTCTCAGTCTAGTGTTTGGTAGAAGTACCTCCTTCTTATCTATGGGAGAAAACTAACACTCTCTTGCAGGCAAACTCTGATAATCTATAAAACTTCATGGTTTGGCACATTAATTTTTGTCCTGCGGACTTACCTCCAAGGCTAAAGCTGTCGTGCAGTTGCAGTAAATGCTAATGAGGTTTTCATGAAGACAGAACTCGTGCACCTTCACAGGGTGGGTGTCTCTGCACTTGTGTTCAAATTAGTTTTTCTTTTTTTGCTTTTCCTGCATCTGTTTATCATGCCTCCTTGCTCCTATCTCTCTGGTTTTCAGTTGCAGCTCAATCTCCCTGTGAAGGTTTCTGCTAGCACTGTTTTTCTGTCTTAGACCATCCTATATGCCTTCCCAGATAACTAGAAATTTCTCTTTTGTCTTTAGAAGTACAGACAGATCTTGAGGTAATGCTGGGGCTTATATGGAGGAAAACAACTACAAATAACATCCATACCTGCTGGACACTTTTCCTGACCCTGTCCCTTTCATATCCTTTCTCTCTTCATTCACTGCTTCTGAAGCATAGCCTAGTTTTAATGAGCCCAATCTTTCCCTCAGTTAATCAGAACAGAAAGGATTTGTGCTGTTCACAGCCAGCAAATGTTTTGCTGGTAGTTAGTAGAGGTTGTTAACATACTCTCTGGTTTGTGGAGAAAAAAGTGTTGAACAGGTGCTTTATATATATAGTTTGGAAAGAAATAGAGCGGATACGTTATTTTGTACAGAGAATTGGTTGGTTTTGTGACCCAGGTTATTAAATCCAAGGAAGCTAGTAAACTGATTTCTTGATTTTTTGATATAGCAATGTCCTTAAAACAAAACTGACAAAATCCCATATACATTCACCTCTGGAAAAATATACATTTGTAAGTTTTTAGGGAAATAGAGCTTTTCTCAAAATGGAGTATAGAAAGTTTTTCTGCAGTAGATATTTGACTTGAAAGTGTTCAAAACATATTTCAGTACCCAGATGGTGCAAAGTTCCAAGCTAAGAGGAAGGCTGATTATGAAGTCTGTAAGTAATGAATAACATTAAAAATCTCTTCATCATTAAAGGGTCTACATTGCTACTAGTATAGAATGGAAAAGTGAGGGAGAGTGTTTACAGCAACTCAGCACCCTTCTTTTTGAAGAACTGCATGCTCCACATTGGAGTCTTTGTATTATGTCACCCCACGGTAGCATGCTCTCTAATTCCACGTGTGACCAAATATTTCCAAATGACTAGCCTATCATTCTCCATCCTGTATGTATAACATGCATTTATAGATTATTAAATAAAATGGAAAGAATTGCCTGAACAGTGTTGTGCCTGTTTATACCAGATGATGCTCTGACTCAATATTTCCTTTTCATTTGATGTATTTTTGTAATTGAAAATATTTATTTTGCTAACACTGCTAATGAATGCACTGCTGTCATATCTGGATATGATTTGCAGTGGCCATCTGCAAAGAATGAGGAACAGCTCTTTAAGTAGTTTATTAGACTGCCTAAATTTGTATGCTAGTCATACTGCAAAATTTAATTGAGGGGTGATTTCTTTTGTCAAATTTTAGGCCTGCTGTTATTGTGGGACTGCAATATTTTCTGACTAAGAGATGCAGCAAAGCTCTTGGCTTGTGAAGATTTTACCATGTATAATAGACTGTTTCCATGTGAATAAAAATCAGTAAACCCACCCTGCTATTATTATTTCCTGTGTGTGCATATATGTGCAGTGCACAGAAGTGTACGTACATAAATAAGAAGCCTCTCTTTCTTTTCTTTCTTTTTCTTTTTTTTTTTTTTTTTTTTTTTAACCAGCAGATGGAGGTAATAAACACCATCCTTGGGAAAACAATATGGGAGGCTGGATGTATGAAGTCTCCACACAGAAATTCTTGGAAGAAAATCAGAGATAAATCATGGCAAGTATGGATGAAATCAGTCAACATTTTTCTCAACTAAATGCTTTCATTCTAAAACCACTGCCAGTGTACATGAAGGCTGAATGGACTCATTCAGTGAGTGTGTCTGAACTAAAGACTTTTTAGGAAATAGAGTTCTCTTCTGAATCTGTGCCTTTTGGTGAGGAGTCAGTGGGCATTGTACATTCCATGCCATATTCCGTTTTTTCCTAGCTGCTTAATATGAGTCTCTGTATAGTTGTAGTAGCAGAATGAGAGGGAAGAATAGACAAGGCATTACAAGGGAGTTGATGGGCATTTTAATTTCTCCATTTGTAAGTGTAAAAAATTCTAAGTAAGGGCAGGAATGTAGTTTATATATGTATTTTTGATGGGAGGACATAGGCAAAGCAGGATGTATTTCCTTAGTAACAACGTAATTTAATGCCACAATAAATAAGACCCAACATCTGGGGCAAGATCTCCTTAAACTGACATTTCCGCTGGGACAAAAGCCCATGAACACTGTGTCCTAACATCTGCAAAGCTCTATTAATAAACATGTACTTTGTGGAACGTGTACGTTCATCTGTCTTACCCGATGACAGCTTTTAATGGAGGAGTTGTTAGTCCATTCCTTGCACGTATCGTTTCTGTAATATACCAAGTTGCTAAATTACGGGTAAAGTTCCTGAAGTAACAACAGGAAGAGAAAAAAAAATGGTGGGAAGAGCAAGCAGGTGGGCAGGACCCACAGATGCTGAACTGCAAACAGAGGTGTTATAAGTGCACTGGCCAGCCCCGAAGTGGGGATGGGGAGCTTTCACCCCCGGATGGCTGGCACAAGCTGGCTGTGGGTTAGGCTGCCGGCGAGGGCAGTGGGACATGGGCGTTAGGCAATTCACAGCCTGTAGCTGGAAAACTCGTGCCTACGTTGCCTGGGAGCCCATCCAGCCCCTGCAATGCTGTGCCTGAGGGGCTTCATGGTACCGCTGCAGGACGCAGGGAATGACTTTGCAGGCTCTATTTGTAGTGATGCTCCTTAGGCATTAACAATCAAAACAAAGTTGTATTTTTAGCAGGAGTATTACAGGAATTAGCATATAAATAAATGCAGGAGAAAGACAAAACCTGTGCAAGCTGTTTTGCTTCTGATGTCATTTTCTCAAATGAATTACCTTCACACCCTAGTCCTGGGGCTGTGTCTGACCCTGAGTCCTCTCACCAGGCCTGATCCTGACCCGTACCCACAGGGCGATGTCCCAGCCCAGCCTCTCCCATCCTTGTCCCCAGGGAGGTGCCTGATACCCAGGGCTGGGGCTGCCCTGGTTGCCCCCCTGGCTGCCCTACTCCATGGCAGGGCAGTGGGACAATCCTGGCTGCCAGGTCCTGCCTTGCCACCCCAAGGAAAGCCCCAGTGCTGCTGTCCCCAGCAGCCCCCAGGCCCACAGCACCCTGGCAAATGTGATTTTTTTGATTTTTACTTTATTTTCCCTTTGATTTATTTGCATTCAGTGACTTCTGGCTAGCCTGTATGATCACGTGGCATTTATTCATGCCCACGCCTAAGTAGTATATTGGCTCCGGGGGAAAGCAAATAGTTATGTAGTAACACAAGAATCAACAAACTCTTCTCTGCCTGTCAGAGTCATTTGAGAAGTGTCCAGCTTCATCTTCCCGTCTCCTTATACACCAAGAAAAATAATTGTTGACAGTGGGATTTGAAACCCATAGAAATCAAACATCTTCTTTCTACTGGTAAGTCTGATATCAGTCCACCCGTGACTAGATTAACTGAGGTTGCTTCTCAGGTCTTTGTGGTGGCACGTTTGCAGCCCAGGAAAGCCTGTGAACCTGGGAGCGCCGCCCTGCAGAACTACAGTGTGTAAGGGGCTTTGTACTAAGTGGATCTCTTGGGAAAATTGTTTCCCTTTTTTTTTTTAAATCAATCTGTCTTTCTAATCTATTGAAGAAACTTGACTTTATTTTGCTTTAAGTGGTGTTTGCAGGTCCTCTACATTTAGTGTAATTTCACAAATGCAACATTTATTGCCTCTACAAAACTCTACAAGGGAGGCTTTAAGTAAAACCAAGCCTGACACAGCTCCTTTTCCCTGAATCTCTGTGTGCCTCTAAAAATTTATACTACTGTCTTTCACTTTTGACTCTGCTATTCAGTCTCTGTAAGTTTGTCTTTTATCCAAACAAATTTGAGTGAGTTTTGACATAAGTTTTCATAAAAATATTGAAAGTTGTACCATCACCCAAATACAGTTCCTGTAGTTCCATGTTCCCTTTATCCCCTAGTCTTAGAAGACAAATAACAGGCAAAAACACTTCGATTTTTTGATCTTATTTGATCTTTAAATCCTCTGTCTGATGCTAGAACCAAGGAGACACAGATATGAACCTCTGTGCTAGCGCAACCAGTCGCTTTTTGAAAGCAGAGCAAAACCAGTGTTCCTTCTCTGAAGAACTGCTAATACACAGAAACAAAAAGTTCTAGAAATACCCTAGTTCAGTGCTACTGACAACTGTTTTTCACACAGAGGCTGAACCAAGACCTCACTTTTAAACAATCAGTTCTTGAAGTTTTGGAACTTTCAGCATAATTTTTTTCTCTATTTTTTTTCATTGATCAACTTTATATGAATGAGATGGTGATTGGCAAGACAGCTTTTTATCTTAGAAAAGCAGTATGGCACTTGTTAGCTTTTGTGTCCATGAGATTTGAAAAGTAGTGAAACTGAGATCAATGATGAATCAAGATTTCCAAAATCTTGAAAATGACATTATTTAAAATGTTTAAAAATATGCTTTAAAATATTGTTATTTTTATTTGCTTTCTGCTCCTTTAACCTTGGGCTGACATCTCCAATCTTTTCTCCAAAAATGGGAAAGTGACAAGTTTACTTTTGAAATATGAACACAAAACAAGAATTTCCCTGTGTCACACGGCTCTGGGAGCAGGGGCTTTATGAACAATACATTTTGTGATATTTGTAATATAATGGCACATATCCCAGCTTGGCAATAATTCCCTTTGTGAGTATCAATATCATTAGCTGTTACCCTATGCTGAAAATCATGTGGGCAGATGAAATCAGTGAAGTTTCAAGACAGACAGTGGCAGTGGTTTGTCCCTCTGGCTTTTACTGATACTTTGAGGGCTATATCTATCTTTTTTTCCTTCTCACAGTTTTCTTTTTTTCTGTTTGCTGAAGGTGCATTATACAGGGAGGAGAGCATTTCTGTTACTTCTACCAGTGGTTTAGGTGGACTGCCTGTGTGCTTGTGTGAAAGACACATTTAAAAGCTTGACACTGTATGTTGTGGTCCCAGGACAATAGCAAACCCTTTCCTCAGTTCAGGTGTCAAGCTACCTTTGTTTTTAATTCTGTCACCTTATACTAATCCTTGTTTTTGTTTCACTGCCTGTACTTAAACTAGCTTAAACTAGCATTCAATATTTGTGGCCCTTTATCCTATGTTTGGTTTTTTATTTGCTTGTTTTTCCTCTTGAAATTCTGGCTCTCTGAGCAGTTCATCCATGGCTCCTGTGTTGGCTGCTCCTTCCCCTCCTTTTATTTATTTTCTTTTTACATTCTTCTTTTTCAGAGAAGGTGGTGTCTGCTGTGTTTTAATTATAGAGCTTTCCTCCAGCTGACTTCTAGACACCCTGCTGCCTTCCATGTCCTACAAGTGTCAGCATAAGGTTATCTTGCTTTACTTAGTGTTATTGTCCACTTGACCACCAGCATCTCCTTCGTGACTTCCAGTCATGCTCTCTGAAATCATTCCTATAAACAGAGTTGCAGCGGGGTTGCTTTGTGATGTAGCCTGTTTGGAGAATTTAGCATCCCTGGTGTCCCTTTGACTCTTGCAAACAGAACTGTTGGGTGCAGGGATCATAGAATCACAGAATCATAGAATGGTTTGGATTGGAAGGTATCTTAAAGATCACCTAGTTCCAACCCCCCTGGTTGAGAGGCCCACCTCTCAAGCCTGTTCAGGTCCCTCTGGATGGCATCCTTTCCCTCCAGTGTGTCGACCACATCACACAGCTTGGTGGTGTTGGCAAAGTTGCAGAGAGTGCACTCAATCCCACTTTGCATGCCACTGACAAAAATGTTAAGTGACACCGGCCCCAATACCAACCCCTGATGAATGCCACTTGTCACTGGTCTCCACTTGGACAGTGAGCCCTTGACCGCAACCCTTTGAGTTGTGACCATTCAGTGATGGAAGGGGAAGCATTAACAATTTTATGCTTTTACTTGTTTGTTGAATGTTTACCTGCATCTGACAAGTAAGGGCTGTTGATGGTTGAGCAGGATCACAAGACATTGCACTAAAACACCCAAAGGAGAGGAATAACATCAAGAGATGACCACATCTGGAGTGCTGTGCCCAGTCCTGGGCTTTCCAGTAAAAGAGAGGCATGGAGACCCTGGAGCGAGTCCAGAGCAGAGCCACAAAGATGACAAAAGGTTTGGAGCATCTCTCATATGAGGACAGGCTGAGAGACTGGGGACTGTTCAGCCTGGAGAACAGAAGGCTCAGGGGTGACCTTATTGATGTGTATAAATATATCATGGTGGAAATAAAGAAGACGGAGCCAGACTCTCCTCAGAAGTGTCCAGTGGCAGGAAAAGAGACAATGAATGCAAACTGAAGGCCAGGAAAGTCCATTTAAACATAAGAAAACACTTTTTTACTGTGTGGGTTTTTGAGCACAGGAACAGGTAAGGTTCCCAGAGAGCTTGTGGAGTCTCCATCCCTGGAGAAATCCAAAGCATAACTGCACCCAAGCCCTGAGCAACCTGCCCTAGCTCTGCAAGGGAGCTGGGCCTGGTGATCTCCAGACATGCCTCCAGTCTCAACCTTTCTGTGATTTACTACAATGTCTAAGCATCCTCACAGTGGGACTTATGATGCTCTCAATTTATCACAGTGAAATCATCAAGGAATTTTGCTTGCAAGCAAAGGGAGTTCCCAGATGTACTTTATTGTATCTGCATATTGATTTCAAATGAAGTCCCTTTGCCCTACTTCCCTGATCCGCTGTTTAAATATGCTATAAGAGATTTCTCCAGGGAATCCTGAAGCCCTGTACCCACAGTAAGCCTTGTGGTGAGGAGAGAAAGGATCTGCAGTGCTTTTGCAGAAATGTGTAGGTCCCTTCTGCATCCTTTTGAAAGCAGATAAAATGCTTGCTTGGCTGGTAATCTTGCTTTTTATTCAGTCCCATTATTGACAATGTTCCGTGTGGCAATAACTTCACCAAGAGATACTTAATGAACTTAAAAAAAGTTTTGAATATAAAGGTTATATTATCAACAAATGGTGGTTTGAAAGAACTAAATAGGATTATGAAGATTATCCTTCTTTAACAATGCCTTAAATTTTTATCTCCTTATCCCTTCCTCATTGCTTTCTCTCTCAAGACATTATGGTTTATTGTGTCTCCACTAGGTACCTTGCATATGATTTACACACTGAATGGCTCTGCTTTCAGAGCAAGGTAATGATATAATATCCCCATTTATATTCAGAGCAGTCAACACTTTCTAGCTCTCTGAATAATAAAACCACCTGCATTTAATATACATGGAAAAATGGGAAGGCAAATAGCAGATATGGCACAATCAGATAAGTGTAATCAGATAAAATATCACAATATTATAGCAGATCAGCATCTGGTAATGACTTGAATTTTAAAAGACTGACAAACAGCATGGCCTAAAGCAATCAGGCATACCTCATTCGGAGCTACTTATCCCAGATTTGATTGCTCTTCTCATATGTTTCTGGCAGATTAAACATTCAGGCTTTCTTATTTTAACTCTTCCTGTACCGTGTCTCTTTAGTATGGAAAAACACTAGCTTTTTACCTTTTTCTCCCGGAATGAGAAAGCAACAACACATTATGCAGGGGAGGAGGGAGCCCAGCTCCCCTCAGCAGTTGCAGTAAACTGAGCCACGCAGCCCTTCTGCGCACCATTGAACCTCAGCCTGTGTCCTCTGCCTCTGCAGCTGCTGCCAGGGCTTTGGGATCTGCCCTGGCTACTGGGCAACTAAAGGAAACTGAAGGGCTTTTTTTTGTATCTTTGTATCCCTGGATGCGGAAGACTTTATTCCTGCATGCTGCTGCACTTGGAACAACCCTAGTACACTTTTGGGCATCCTGCATTTACTGTGCCACAAACAATACGAATCAAGCAATATCATGGTAGAGCTGGTGCTCTACAGAGGTGGGACATTGCCTGACTGCTAGTTATTTCTCTGTGTCTGTCAATTACAGGTCTCAGTTGTTAACACAGGTGCTGGAGTAGCTCCCAGAAATGACCTTAGGAGCATGTTCCTCTCTCCTCCCCTCTCCCTTGTCTCCTTCCTGACCTCTACACAGTATATTCTCCTCTCATTTGGACAAACGCTTTTGATATATCAGGAGTGCTGATTATGTGCAATAAAACATAGCTGCAAGCTCTCTCTCGTACAGCTTGGTTTAATGCAAGCATCGGTAGTGAGCAGCTGCTCTAATTTCTTCCTTCTGATTTGGTGTCCCAGGAGATGCTACACCCAGAAAGCATATCCCTTTGCTTCACGTCTTGGGTATGGGGAGATCATTCACTCCTGATTACTGAGTTTGTGATTGGATTTTGCATGCTGCAAACCGAAACTCTGCGTCTCCAAGGTATGGAGAGAGCTACATGCTTGTAATTAAACTAAATGTTATGCAATTATCTTTTTTCTTTACATCATAGGACTCAGTGATTACTGCAGCACCAGAAAACTTTTTACTATAGCTAAAACCAGCCATGGTTTTGTCCCCATTTGACTACACCTGAGATTAAATAATATATCAGATATTTTTCATGTAACTATGAGAGATATTCTATGGTCAGAGTATATCAGCATGCTTTAAAAATGTAAAATCTGAAATCTAAATGGTGCCACATACATGGTTAACAGTAAACTGAATCAGTGCTGGAAGAAGTCATGTCCAAAGAGGTGTGTGCACCTTGAAGAAGAACCTACAGAAGATATCCTAGTAAAGACAAGACACTTTTAATATCAGCACAGGTTAAGTGTTCATGTTAACTCACCAGTCCTCAACAAATAATAAGTGTTACTATAACATTGAGCCTTCTTTTCATGAGGAACTGTCTAATCATCATTTTGGCTCCCGTGAACTGCATCATGTGAAGCAAGAACACTTGAGCCTCACCACTAATTGTGGATCTAGAAAATGACGCTTTCCTGCTTTTGAGTCCTCTCCTATTTTCTGGGTGTTATAGGTGGAACTAGCAGATTTTAGAATGGCATATGGTCATGGCTATGACCCAACATAGCTCTTCCTGTCAAATCCTGCCCCATGGCTCCTTCACCTTTTGTTCCCTCTCCTGGAGAGTGAATAAATGATGAGTGGGGATGACACTCTACCCTCTCCTTTGACTGCTGGTGTACTCATATAGTATCAGCTAGAGAGGAAGGAATAACAGAGCTAAACATGATCCAGACAGTTCAAGAAACTGGTACTGACAAAGCTTGTTGTATTCCATGCAAACTCACTTCATCTATGGGGAAAAAAATACATAAAAGGCATGACCAAAATGTCACAGCAAATCAGGAGCAGAGCAAGGGAAAAATGTTAAAAATTTAAGTGTTGCTTCCTGTCATATGTTTAAACTTTACGAAACACAAGTATAGACTTTTTTATTCTTTCTTTCTTTTCCAAATAACACAGATTTCTTCAATTGGGAGAAGCAGACTCAAAGTCTTCCTGCCATTATATTCACACTTACGAGTGTATGTTCCTGTACTGCTTCATTACTGTGGGGGATCAGTGACAAAATATATTAGGCATCTATTGTGTACAAGGAAAATAAATGAGGGATAATTTGTCATGAGTTCGTCCTTTGTATTAATAAGATGTGTGCTACAGAGATGAGATATGATCTGTGCTTTCTTTTGTCTTCCATCCCTTAGTGCTTCTGATTCTGTTTCATTGTCCTCACATCTTCACTGGGCTCCTTTGGTTTGCAGTGTTCTGTTATAATGACTTTGTCTTTTGCAGGCCAGTGCTGTTGATGGCATTACAGCTGGTCTGGACTGCAGCTGAATCAATTTTGGGGGACCCAATATGAAGTCAGTGCTGTTACAGGCCACAGCTTGTTCTTTGGCACAAGTATATGTTATTGCCGCTTAAAAATTGACTGAAGCACATGCCAACCAGAAGACTAAATATGTAAAGCCCTGGCCACAGTGGAAAAAGAGAGAAATCTTTCACTTTTTTACTGGAGACAAGACTTCATGCAAAGTGTGTGTCTGTCAGTGTAATACAGCTTTAGAAAGGTGGTCCAATGAGTATCCCAGGGACCTTGTCTCTAGAGTTGTTTCATGCCTGCATTAGGGAGATGAGGAGAGAAAACTTTAGATCTTAACAAATGGGGAATTCTGATTGTCACTCTATTTTTTTGTCTAAAATATGGAAAGGGTTTCAGACTCAGTTGAACTCCAACAACACTTTTTCTATTTGTAATGCATACATGTGAAATTTGTCCCCTTTCACAAGAGTTTCTCTTTTGCCTCCCCTTTATTTGGCTGAGAAAATGAAGTATGTGTTTAGTTTTACGCACCTTGGGGCTAGCTTTAGGTCTTGAATTATAGATCATACAATGGTTTGAGTTGGAAGAGCCCCTTAAGATCATGGTGTTCCAACCCCCCTGCCATGGGCAGGGAAACCTTCCACCAGACCAGGTTGCTCAAAGTCCCATCCAGCCTGGCCTTGAACACTTCCAGGGATGAGGCATCCACAACTTCTCTGGGCAACCTGTTCCAGAGTCTCAACACCCTCACACTAAAGAATTTATTCCTGATATCTAATCTAAATCTCCTCTCTTTCAGTTTAAAACCATTACCCCTCCTCTTATTGCTACATTCCTTGATAAACTGTCCCTCTCCATCTCTCCTGTAGGCCTTCTTTAAGTACTGAAAGGCTGCTATAAGGTCTCCCCAGAGCCTTCTCTTCTCCAGGCTGAACAGCCCCAACTCTCTGTCTATCTTCACATGAGAGAGGTGGTTCAGCCCTCTGATCGTTTTTGTGGTCCACCCACTCCAACAGGTCCATGTCCTTCCTGCGCTGAGGATTCCAAAGCTGGATGCAGTACTCCAGGTGGGGTCTCACGAGTGCAGAGTAGAAGCGTAGAATTGTCTCCCTCAACCTGCTGGCCACACTTCTTTTGATGTAGCCCAGGATGCAGTTGGCTTTCTGGGCTGCAATTGCACACTGCAGGCTCATGTCAAGCTTCTCGTCCATGACCACCCCCAAGTCCTTCTCCCCAGGGCTGCTCTCCAGCTATTCTCCACCCAACCCGTATTTGTGCCTGGGATTGCCATGTCCCAGGTGCAGGACCCTGCACTTGGCTTGGTTGAACTTCATGAGGTTTGAACTTCATTGCCCACCTTTCCAGCCTGTCCAGGTCCCTCTGGATGGCATCCCTTCTCTCCAGCATGTCAACTGTTCCACACAGCTTGGTGTCATCGGCAAACTTGATGAGGGTGCACTCAATCACACTTACTTAGGCTTGATTCAGAGGTTCAGCAGGACCACTCATAGAGGAAGGTCCCCTAGTGGGGCAGGATTTATCCTTCACCCGGTGTTGAATGCTTGCTGTCACTTCACAGCCAGGCAGAAATCCTGTTTGAGCTCCACATGGAGTATGAATGGTTCATCCATTCTCAGCAGGAAGCAACGACTAATTTAAAGAAAATTTCAGGTCAGCTTTATAAGAACCTCCAACACATTTTCTTTCCCAAGCTAAGGCACAACAACTAGCAGTCAACGGAAAGATGCTACAGCTTCTCAGGTATAAGTCTGAGTGCCAGATCACCCAAAGGTTTCCTTGAAAATCTGAGCCTAAATGCTTAAATTGTGGAGAATTTCTAGATTATGGATAATGATTTCCTTTGAGAACAACTTGCAGAAGCAAAATCTCACCCTCTTGAAATTCTGAACACATATCCTCCCCTTCCACCTCTTCCTCGGATGATGGTTTGTTTCCCTCTTTGTCTTTGTCTTGTGATCTGGAGTATTATGTACAAGATGTGCAAAATGAGCGTGTTCTGGTGTGCTAAGAAGTGAGATTTATCTACATCTATAAATCATTTCCTCCAGTGTCAGAGAAGGGTGGGTGTGATGGTGTGCTCTCTTTGGCCCCCAATCTGACCTTTATCTCCCATAACCCTGCCCAAGTGATAACCACTTGTGGTGGTCATAATGGGTGCATGGAGTCGTGATGGCTGCACTTGGCTCAAAAGTGGTTTTGGGGAGACAGATAACACGATAGCCAAGGGCCACCTTGAGCAATGCGCCCACCAACCACAATGCTGGTTATGTGGTCAATATGCAAATATGACTATAAGTCAATCATCTTACCGCCGTAACTAATGAACTGCCCAAGAACCCTTTGAGCTCTCCTGCACCACAACGGGCTGTATGCCAGGATCTCCCCTTAAATAGAGACATCTCTCAAGGTTACATCTTGAGATTCAAAGATTCCTTGCTGCCACAGATCCTCGGTAAGTGACTATTAGTCCCTTAATTGAGCTATTAGACTGTTAAACTTTGAAACCTTAGATAAGTGATATAAAGGATTGATTGTACATATATCCTCCTTTAGACATAAACTGTTGACCAAGTGTGGGGCTAGGTTTGGATCCAGCTACACCCACACTCCTCTCTGAGAAGGGGTTCCTGAGAAAGCAAGGAGTTCCTTTCTAAACCTTGATTCAATGGGAGGTTCTCCCTGACAGCTCTGTCTAACCTTGTCCTCCATGCCGTCAATAAACAAGTGTACTGTACTTTTCCACCAAATCTGATTAAAACATTCTCTCATTAACTATCAAACTTTGTTAAATCATTGGTTTATATCAATAAATATATTGCTATTTTTCCCTTATGAGTGAAGTGCTTCACTCCATCTGCAACAGTGAGGTACAGAGGCTTGGCGAGGAATAGAGAGGCAAAGGAGTTATAGCCCATAAAATGTTTGTAGCTCATTTTAAAGAGAGTACAAGTGGCAAAAATGATCAGCTATTGCACGTGTGCACACACCCCCCACACTGATTTGCCCCTCTCTTTCTCACATTCACTATCAGGGAGACATTTCCTGATTTATTACTTGAAAGGCTGCCGTCTCTCTTCATCACTTGAAAGGGAACCTTATTTTTAAAGAAAAAGTGTGTAGATAAGATCTCAGGCAGTCAAAAATATATTGCAGCCCACAGGTGAAGTATCAGAATGAGGATCTTGACATCTAAATTTTAAAAGAGCTATTGCTCCATACACATCCAAAAAAACCCCACTCAGTGTCCTTCCAAGAGCTAAAATGGAGTAGGAGCCTCCAGTATTCCAGGTTTCCATAGAGAAGCTGGAAAATGATGCATTAAATCACAGTTAATATTCATTATGCTTCCTTATAGACACTGTTATGCTGCAAGACTATCAATTTGTAGTCTGAGGGGAATATATACTCATTACTGAATGGGCACGCCTATATTAGCATTAGTAGGAATCACTCAGGCTTGCCGGGGACAAAAATATACACCCTTGCTTGCTTTCCATTTTGGAACTACCATAGATAGCTTGCAACAGGAGTATAACTGAACTGTTTGCAGCTGTTCTGAACTCAGGCCGAGATCTGCTGGAACTGAAAGCTAGTTAGCACTTCTGCTGAGTTCAGATAGCTAATTTTCATTAGTAATTGAGATTGAAAAGCAGTCGACAGTGTGTACCAAATGTACATTAAATTCTATCTCTGACTGGTGATTTCTCTACAAAAACCCTAATGAAACCTATTTTTCAATTTTTAGGAAAACTCTGGCATTTCAAAGGAACTTAGATGTGGTTTTAGAAATGTTAAAATATTTCTCATGACTTGTATTTAGGAAAGTAGTATTGGAAAGTGGCTAAGTAAGCTGAATAATGAGTAAGACAATTAACATATTTTCAAATGCATCAATATTATGGCTTGGCATGTCCTTGTTCCTGTTTAAAATTAGCAGTGACAGATACTGAGACCCTATTAATTTCTTAATAGGCTCATAGGCATAGCCAAGCATGCATCAAAGAATAATATAAATTAGTACTTGGGTTTATAAACCTGCACACCCTATTGGGGATGATGTAGCGTAGAGCCAGATACATAAAGAGAGAAGACATCTCTCAAAGCCAAAGTCCTATATTTCAACTTCTGGTTCTCTTTCTTCCAAACTCTAGGGACTCTGGAATCAAATTCCAAAATAATTTCCTGTTTTTTCTCTAAAAAATAATGCTGGGCCAAATCCAAAACTGATGTTACGGGATTACAAACCTAGCTTTCTTTAATTTTCTGTGGTGAACTGAGCCTCAGGAGATGTTCTAAATTTAGAAGTATCTG
Organism: Tringa tobata; assembly: GCA_033628505.1. Lineage (NCBI taxonomy): Eukaryota > Metazoa > Chordata > Aves > Charadriiformes > Scolopacidae > Tringa > Tringa tobata. Next base: position 7,812,845 of record JAHREE010000152.1, on the reverse strand, counting down.
AGTATTTTTGTATCCCTAATTGAAGATGTATATTGTGATGTCACAGTAGGAAAGTATGTGTTTATAGGAAAACACTAGGCACATGCTTCATAGAATTTGTGAACGTAATTATTTTGGCTTTCATACTGCCTGTGTGTACTCACCTTCTCCAAGCTGTCCCTCTCAACACTTCACAGGAATGTTTAGAGAGGTGAAGGTAATTTAGTTAATCTTGGAGACCTGCAGTAACAGGTGAAGAAAATGAAGTCTAAAGTTTTGTCTGTGGAGACAGTGAAGTGTCTAATTGCATCAGCCTACATTCTTAAAAAACCCGTTTATTTCATAAAAATTCTTCCTTTTAGAACTCCTAACTTTTTTGCTGTCAAAATATTTTTTTCAAAGTACAATGGGGAGGGGAGAAAATGGTTTTAACAGAAAGAGTGGAGGAATAAAATTAAGAACAATACCTCAAATCTTCGTGGGTCCTGGTGGGGTCCTGGTGTTAATCAAGTTAACCAGGAGCCTGCAGTGTGCCCTTGTGACAAAGGTGGCAAACAACATCCAAGGCTGCCTTGGGAAGACTGATGCCATCAGGTCAGGGAAGATGATTCTTCCCCTCTGATCTGGACTTCTGGGTGCAGGTCTGAGCTCCTCAGTGCAAGAGAGACCAGGCATACAAAGACAATGAAGGGACAGAAACACCTCTGAAACAAGGAGAGACTGAGCGAGCTGGGACTGTTCAGAAACAAAGGCTTGGGGAGATCTTATCCATCGCATAAATATCTGATGGAGGAGCAAAGAGGATGGAACCACTCTTCTCGGTGGTGCTCAATGACAGAAAAAGAGGCAGAAGACAGAGGCTGAAGTACAGGAAAGTAGATTTAAGACAAAACTTTTTTACTATGGGGGTGGCCAAAGATTGGAGCAGGTTTCCCAGAGAAGTTGTGAAGTCTCCATCCCCGGAGATAATGAAAACCTGACTGCGTGCAGTCCTGGATGACATGCTCTAGCTGACCCTGCTCTGATCTGGGAGAATTGGACTAGTTGATCTCCAGAGGTTACTCCAACCTCAGCCATTCTGTGATTCTTGACAGTATCTACTTGCCTATAAAAAGAAGTGCATGATTGAATCTTGATAATGTTTTTGATTAAAAGAAATCACATACAGCAAATCCTAATAGTCTAAAACACTCTAAAACTTCTTTTGGAAGTGAGGGTACTTTCTTAACAGAAAAAAAAAAGTTCTAAGAAGCAATATATATATTTATTCCCCAAATTTCCACAATAAATAGAGATCAAGTACATATGCAAATAAATAGCTTTAATGAACTGGTTCAAAAGAGCATCTATTTTTAACTAGAGACAAAAAGCTGGTATTTATCTTAGCTAGAGATTTCAGGGAGACTGAAGTTTAAGGTGATTTTACCTGTTGTTCTGAGTAGTGTAAGGAAACGTGGATGACATGATGTAGCTGTCATTTCATTCAGTTATTTAAGAAGAAAACTTAAAGGGTCACTATTTAGCACTCATGTTCTGGTTTTTGTTGTAGGACAGGTGGACTTTTTCCATTCTTTAGAAACCCAATTCAACTCTAAGATGTGTTTTCAACACATTTTAGTTTCAGGGACACAATGAGCATCTCTATAATTTCCTTATATTTTGATTTAAATTATTGAAATTTTCTATAATACAGAGCTTAAAATCAGATCAGCTTGACAGATTGCGTATTTGAAAAGTCACTTTGGGTTTTATCTTCTTACTCCTGAATCTGGCAGAAGATGCTTCAAGCAGGCACAGCACACACACCCCCCGCCATGCTTCATCCACAGGGGTATTGCCTCATTTCAAAAAAACAGTGTAACACTCATTTCTCTGCAGCAAGATCTTCCTTTTTTTTTGCTTTATTTTTTTTTTATTTTTTTACAATGTGCGGCACAAAGGCACTCAGGTCCATTATGCAGAATGTGAAATACAGCCACTGTACAAGTAATAAATTAACCTTAATGTCACTGTGAATTGGCTGGAATACAAGGTAATTCTGCTCATTTCTGATTTGGATGCCCCTCCAAAAGCCTTCTCTGTTCTTTTAGTGCTTCCTTTCATGCCTTTAACACTATCCATGGGAAAAACGTCTGATCATGGATGAGTATCATATGTCATAGTATTTTACTATATGTTTATCTTAACCTTTCATTCATTCCATCCTGGCCTGCATTCTTTTTTTTTTTCTTGGCACAGTAGGAGCAGAAAAAGCTGGAGACAACATTTCTACTCTTCATACTGACAAATGACTAATTCCAAGGAGAAGATTGTTGCTGATCCAACATGCCACAGAAGAAGGTGTGGCCCAAGAATAATCTCCATAATAGACTTGTGATACAGCCTTAGGTAGTAACATGATATCGTTTGTGATTCTGCTCCTTTTCTGACCCCTGTAAGAAATTTGGGTTCATAGAGATTCATGGATTTCTCACAAGAGCTACAATGTGTAATTCAGCAAGGTGCAGACCCCCTGTTTAACAAAGCTTTTCTGATTTAAAGATGTTACTAATTTAGGTCAGGATAAGCAATTGCATATGAGTTACTGCTTTATTTCAACTGTGGTGAAACATGAGGGTATTTGTGATGCCTGCCATAAAGCTTCTTGAGAGTTTAGTCATTAAACGCAGTCACTCTGATCCTGTTTTGTCCATTATTTGTATCCTCTCATTCCAGGTGACAGAATCATTTTTTAAAAGTGAATGCCATGTGAGCCAGTTGAGTGGAGAACTGTGAAAGACTTTAATAAATTATAGGTGGATTTATTAATTCTGCTCAGGGCCATGCTAACAGAGCTGAATTGAAGGGAAATTGAACTTGTCCTTTTAGACAGGAGAGCACCACTGCTTTAAAAAAAAACAAAAAAAAAAAAACAAAAAAGAGAGAATGTAAAATTCAGGTCCATTTCAGCTGCATCCCCATTTCAAGGTTAGAAAACTTCATTTTCTCCTCTTGTGTATAGTTACCCTCCCTCCCCCAGCAGTGGCAGCCTTTCAACAAACTAAAACAGCAGAGAAAGGAAAGATGTGATGGGTATGACTGAAAGCTAATAGAAAATGGTGTCTTGAATATTGCAAAGTCGTGTGCAGTTTCTTATAATATTTTCTTCTGAAACCCTATAAGGTAATGGTGTTCTACTCAAAAAATAATCAGAGGACACCAGTTCGGAGGGACCAAAGTGAAAAGCTCATATCCCTTCATCAAAGTGTCTGTCAGATTTGAACACTAATGTTGCCCTTTGCTTGGAGCTGTGAATGAGTTGAAATATATAATCTGCGGTGCATTTTCTCCTGCGTATAATAAGCAATTTATTTTCATTTAGATTAATTTCTCTACATGAATAACTACAAGATGCATTAAACTGTTAAATACAGACAATTCCCAGCTGATTTGTTGCAAAATAGAAATGCTGAATGAATATTTATATATATATCTACCTAGCTATCAATCTATTTATATACCTATCTACCTGCCTTCCTACCTATATGCATAGATATAAAATAATCTACTTTACTTAACATAGATGATATTGCTATGTCAGATAGGAGAATTATGTTAACGGCTCTTTTGCAAAAGTTTGAAGGGTTTTTTTAAAACTGATGATGTATTAGTGACACAATGACTGAAGCATTAGGAAACAAACCCCTCCATTTAATTTATGCATCTCATTGCAATATCAATTATATCTGTTTATACTTAAGCTGAATATTACTGGAGGAGGCCAGTTAAGTTGGCAGCAGTGTGCTGTTGTAAAATAGAGTAAGTTGGTGATAAGCAGATTTAGTAATGAACCTTTGCAAAAATAGAAAAATGAGAAAAAGTCTGTGTCTGAAATGACAGATAAAGTTAAGCCACACATAGTTTATTAATTGGGTTAGAATATACAGTCAATGAGACTTTGATCTGGTTTTATATTTGTACTTAGTCCTGCTTAAAGAAAAGCAGTAAAACTCTTTGAGCCTCACATTGATTCCGTGGATACTATTACAAATTTTAAAAATGCCATTGTTTTCATCACATTACTCTGAGGTGACATCAACAAGAGTGGAATCTGACCTGCCAGTTCTACCAAATGCACTTCTTTCCTTCAAGGAAACTATAAACATGAAATTTGTCTGAAAACACGTTTAAGTTAATAATATTTATTGAAGAAAACTAGGGGAGAAATTTAAAAGTCCTATCTCTTGTAGAATTGAAAGTCTAAATTCTTGTGCAAATCTGCAAATTGGTGCCTGCTTCCAGAAAAATAGTCTAAGGAAAGTCTTTTCCAACATCACAAGTTGAAAATTAGTTACATTTTGCACAGAAAAAGTACTACTTGAGTTTTTCAATTCAGCAAGTAGAAACTCTGTGATCATACAAGGCTATTCTATATTCTGGTTCAAATTGTTCTTAGTTAGAAATAGTTATACTCCGCTGGATACGAGTGGAGCTATTCTTATTTATGCTTATATAAGAATATGTCATGTACATTTTTTCTTCTTTTACTAGAAGAGGCAAGAAATACCTTTTTATTGTTAAAGAAATGCCACAGGTTATCCAACTAACACAAGAATTGAAATAAACCAGACCTCATCTTTAATTAATGAGTTCTGCCTTAATGTGATCATTATAGACAGATGTCATTC
>JAHREE010000152.1:7633760-7798821 GCA_033628505.1 Tringa tobata | reverse complement strand
GGTAAGAACGAGAGCAAGTGCCAAATACAGGACATCTTTCTAATGAGACTGGTCACCAGCTCATTTGTAGAAGCAATTTCTTTTCTATACAGCCCATCCCCATGGCAACTGACTGTTGTGCTGAGGATCACAACAGTCAGTTGTCTGCTGGTAGCTAAATTTTGATTGTCTCTTAACCAAGCTTGATGTGAAAAAGAAGTGATCTTCTTCTATTTGATGCCCATTTATTACAAATCATGCAATAATTCTGCCTTCCTAGTGCACAAAAGAGGCTTAGGATCTGCTTAATTGTATCACATTATTGTTCCATTACAGATTTTCCACAGCTCCAGCTTGGTATCTAAATTGCAACCTTTGCAAGCAAATGCTAATTATGGAGTGTTTCCCTATTAACAGTTGTTTTTCTCATATTTTCAGCAAACGTTAATTGTGTACTGAAGGGCTAAGCTAAATCTGTCACTGAGTATAACACTGTAATAATGTTTTCCTAAAGAATAAGACCACTTAATCAAAAAGAGTCAAGTGCTTGGTCTCCCATTTTCTTTCTTCAAACTCTTTGCTGTTGTAAGTTGGTTCCTGTGACCACAGCAACGGTTGCAGCTGGTGACAGAACAAGATATGTCCCACCGCTGCTAATGTTAACAACTGTTTTCAGGTGTTCCTGATGGTCTTCTACCACAGCCTTCTGTTCTGGGGATCACTTGCCTGCATGACAGCTAGTTTGAAAAGGACTGCTGCTTCATGAGGCACACGTGCTTTCCTTACCCATGCTCCAGAGTATGGTGTTTGGTAGGCGTTAGTTGTGGAAGATGTGGGGTTCAATTACTGTTACCACAGACTCTTACTGGCTGTATATTGACATAATTTAGAAGCGTGGTGAAAAGGGGGATCTGATTCCTTCAGCATTTCTTTTGCAAGAAAATTTTTTATCTTAGAATTCATAAATTAAACGACCCAATTTAGCTAGCATGACCTTGCAACCTTTTATCATTTGGTTTGGCAACTAATGCTTGTATGCTCAACTATGTAAGTTTCATCATCATATCTTTTGTTTTTCTTCCAGGATGGGGGTTCATACAGCACACATTTATTGCTCAGAAAGGATATAGGGTAGCTGTAGTAGGGCCAAGAGATTTGGTGTGATGTAGCCTGCTCACCTCCCACATTTCCCCTCTAACAATGTTCTACTCCTAGAGTCTACATATCCATCCTGGTTACCATGGTATCTGAGCAATTGACAAGGAAGCTTCATGTGTTATAAAGACCTCAAGGTCCTTGTAGTTGGCAGCAACAGGTGAGAAGGGCTGCACATGTCCAGAAGAACCAGAGGCTTTCAAATGTCCTCCAAATTACCTGCCACTCCTGCTGTCCCCAGGAGCATGTGAGCGGTTCTCATGTCAGAGCACTCTCCTATTAACCTGCCCAGACTTCTGCTGCCAGTGGGTTAAAAACAAATTCACTCAGACAGACATGCAAGAAGAAGGTGATGTAGACATCAGACAAAACTTTGTAGCTCTCTGATCTGAGACTCTAGGTTTAGGAGATAGTCCCATGTACCACACATAATGTTTGCATCATTAAAAAATAAATTTCATAAGTATGATTACTCAAACATAGGCCATGACAGTATACCTGCCTGATGATGAACTACTACTGTATGTTAGAGAACAATTCAATAAGCAATGCTGCAATATTTTTTCTATTTAGACCAAATTTAATGAGAGAAAGAAATTACATTGCTTCAAACATTTTGAGTTAGTTGCTGGCCTATGGAAAAAAAAGCCACAAATAAATTAATAAATTTTTGTGAACTTTTCACAGGTATCACAGTCCTGAGTTACTCAAAGGAGGCAAATATGCATAGTATGAAAAAGCATCTGTAGTATTATTATTAAATTTGAATGTTATTTTCAGAAGAAAGTAAGAACCAAATGCAGGCATCATTGCTATTCAAAATTACCAAAGTTGAGTTTTTTTTTTCCCCAGGAGAGCATGTGCATCACAGCTCTGATCCAAGAGCCATAAAATGCCTAATTTCATACTATGCTAATGGTTCCCATACCCTGCCGTCAGTTATTTACGTCAAAATAAAGCAAGATGCATTGCTTTTCACTCATGCATTCATTTAAACAATGCCCTACAGAGCCAGCTTAGTACCAGCTTCCTCCCCCATACCTGAGCCCTCCAATGTGGAATATCTGTTCCAAGAGGATATGACCAAGAGTGAGTCACTATAGTGGGTCCCTATCCGGGTGACGTGTGCTGACCATTTTTACTGAGGTTTGCATTTTCAAAGTGACAAATGCAAAACAGAAGGGAGGAGAAAGAAAGATCCTGAAATGACAGTTTCTTGTTAAGTATAAAAAATGGAGAAAATAATCAAGACTGATGACCAGATTTCATAGAAATAAACCTCACTATTAAAAAGTAATTAAACATTTGCATTTCAGAGGTAAGTTTCTTTGCAAAAGTTTGGGGAACAGCAGGTTGACAGTGAAGATTATTGACTATAATTTGCTGAAGGTTTCTAAGTAAATTATGTGCAATATATGGAGGATTTACTCAGCTCTGCTTAGCTGCTTTATTATTATTTTAAAGTGAATAATTTATAACTGTTCTCAGAGATCTTTTATCAGCCACTTATCTCCTTCAGCTGGACTTGTGATGTAGAGGGATAAAATGAATTGCTGTTTAATATTATAAGAATTAATCAGATCAGAACAGCAGGAGAATAATGACTGCCTTAATGGTTAAATATTTTACATTTGGCAACAAAACTGCAACTCAAAATACAACTAATTTAACCTTTATCCCTTATCTGAACACTGAAAAATGTTGGTGACACAGTGAATTGCAATATATTTGCTGCATATCGTAATTTTAGTTGTTGGTAAGTAAACAGAACCATTTATTTTAGTGGAAAAAGTTCCTTGTTGTCTAACTGTTTCTCTCTCCCAGATGTTCTGTGGTATTGTCAAATGTTTCATCCATCAGATAGGCTATATTGCTTACAGCTTTGGTCCACTATTACAACCTTTAGGCCAATTAAAATCTTCTTTAAGGGTTTTACCTGTTAAGTGACAGTTGTGTGTTTGCCATCACTTTAACTACAGCACCAACAGAATAAGTGTGAAAATGCTATTTGTGTGCTGCTGGAATTAATTTGGTAATGCACCCATTCTCCATATTTTCCTGCAATATAGTAATTTTCATATCTCCATAATGCTGTACAGTTAAAGAAGCTGAACTAAAGAATGTTGGAAGGAATGAAAAAAAGGTATTTATGGAAACATTGCTTATGTGATTTCTACTAAGACTTATAAGTTGAGCTTATTAATAAGGCAAATTGTTTATTCCAGAACCTCACTGAAGTTATGGATCCCCAAGATGGAGACAGAGGTCTTTCTGCCTGAATCTGTGCAAGGATGGTGCAAAATATCTGGTTTCTGCTATTTTTCCAAGATGAATGATCATGACTGCTTTTGAACTTCCTTGAACAGTTCCTTGAACTGTTTGAAGCTGTAATTTGAACCCAAAGAGAGATTAAATATTTTCTACAAATGTAGTGATAGTTAAACACTAGTGAAGATGCTTATTTTCTCAGTTTACCTGTTGACAGGAAAGATGCATTAAGCAGATGTTTGGTCATCACAACAGAATAAACTACCTCTTAGTCTCTTCTAGGTGAAAGGTGAGTGCTTACTGTAACCATAGACCTCTCAGCTGCTTGAAATGTCCAGACTGGGACTCTTGCTCCTTCAATCCTGCTCGGTTGATATGGGGCGAGCAGTGGACATTGTCTACCTGGATTTCTCCAAGGCTTTCAACATCATTTCCCACAGCTTCCTCACAGAGAATCTGAAGCATTACAGTCTAGACAAGTGGCCTGTGTGGTGGATGGAGAACTGGTTGACAGGCTGCACCCAGAGAGAGGTGGTAAATAACTCATTTTCAAACTGGCAACCTGTCACAAGTGGTGTCCCTTAACGATTGATACTGGGCCCAGCACTGTTTAATATCTTAATAAGTGATCTGGATGATGGGATCAAGTGTACCCTGATGAAATTTAGAATCATAGAATCTTCTAGGTTGGAAGGGACCTTCAAGATCATCTTGTCCAACCTCAGCCTAACTCTGACAAAAATAAACACCCACACAACAAACAAAATGCAACACCATCACTAACATCACTAAACCATGTCTCCCAGCACCACGTCAACCTGTCTTTTGAACACATTCAGGGATGGTGCCTCAGCCACCTCCCTGGGCAGCCCATTCCAATGTCTGGTAACCCTTTCAGTGAAAAAATTTTTCCTAATATCCAGTCTGAACCTCCCCTCGTGCAACTTGAGGCTGTTTCCTCTGGTTCTGTCACCTGTCACTTGGGAGAATTTGCTGGTGACACCAAACCGAGCAGGCAAGTGGACACTTTGGCAGGGAGAGACACCCTGCAGGAAGACCTGGATAGGCTGGAAGAGTGGGCTAACAAGAACCTTAGGAAGTTCACAAGGGCAAGTGTAAGGTTTTGCACCTGAGAAAACATAATCCAGGAGTGCAGCACAGGCTGGGATCTATGTGGCTGTGGAGTATCTCTGTGGAAAGGGACCTGGGGGTCCTGGTGGACCACAAGCTCAATATGAACAGCGAACAGTGTGCTGCTGTGGCGAAGAAAGCCAACAGGATGCTGGGTTCCATCAACAAGGCATCACCAGCAGAGATAAAGAAGTCATTATTTCTCTCTACTCGGTGCTTGTCAGGCCATACCTGGAATACTGTGTTCAGTTTTGGTCCCCGCTATACAAAAAAGTTGTGGACAGGTGTGACAGGGTCCAGAGAAGGGCCACCAAGATGATCAAAGGACTGGGAAGCCTGCTGTATGAGGAAAGGATGAGAGAATTTGAGAAAAGAAGGCTTAGGGGAAATCTTTTCACCATGTTCCAGTATTTAAAGACAGAGATTCTCTTTTTACAAAGAGTAATGGGTACAGGTTACTCCTGGAGAGATTCCAACTGGACACAAGAGAAAAACTTTTCACAATAAGAACAATCAACCATTGGAATAATCTCCCCAGAGAAGTGGTGGATTTTCTAACACTGGACACTTTCAAGATTCAGCTGGATGGGGTGCTGGGCCACCTTGTCTAGATCATGCTTTTGCCAAGAATGTTTGTATCAGATGATCTTTGAGGTCCCTTCCAACCTGGTATTCTGTGATTCTGTGAATCTTTATTCAGTCCAAACTCCAATCAATTTTAACTGGGGTTTCATACATGTTAATTATACAGGATTAGACTCTTTGTGTTTCTTTTTTTTTTTTTTCTTTTTACCACACTGTAGTCTAAAGAACAGTTTTATTAGTAATTTTCAAGATCCATAATGTATTATTCTTCTTTGTTTGCAGCGTGTAGCAGAATGTAATAAGATCTCATTTTATGCTTGGAATAAAAAAACATCTTAGACTTGTCATAACTATCACAGTGTAAAATAAAATTATTACAAACAACTGTTAATCCTGTTGGCCTTTGATTACAGTCAAGTGTTTTATAACATTACAATCTGGCTGTGCTATGAAGAAGTCAGAGTAATTTACTTTGAACTGCAAATGCTCAAATAAGAACTTTCTTGTTTTCTGTTTATTCTCCATATTCTGGTCTTCTTTTTAAATTTTGGTGGTGTGGTTTTTTTATTTTTTCTTCAGTTTCAGGGAAGCTTCTGCCTTTATTTTGACTCTCCAAAACCAGAATGTGTTTACAGATTCTCTCATTTCCATAGATAAATGTTGCAGCAACAGAGGAAGAAACATTCTGATGAGAAAACATTCTTGTATCATCTGCAGCAGAAAATATATTGGTCAAGAGAAACTTCTCCCTACCAGGTTACAGTACATAGATTTTACTATGCAATTTTGTAGGTGCAGATGAGAAGGCTTTTATTGTACAGTAATATCCACAGATAATGTGCTTTTCCTAAATGGCTTTGTAGATACTGGATGGCTCAAGGAGATAACCCTATGGTAATGGGATGAAGAAATTTTCACTTTTGGGTCAGTAGTTTGAATCTAGTCTACCTAAAAATCATTTAAAAATCATTAAAATTCAGTGGCTGGGTGACAATTCAGGACTCGGAAAATCAAAATTCAGCTCTTCCTCTGCTACAAACTTCCTGTGTTTCCTTGGGAAAGTCACATTGGGTGAAATTAATGAAGATATTTATTATTGAAGTCCCCCCATGGATATGATCCCTCACTTATTTGCTTCTTCGCTTCCATCTGTTGTGCACCCACAAGCACTGTACATTCTTCCAAATGACCCTTTTTTCTTTAGAAATGGAGACTGGCAGGTATTCACAGATGTGATGCTTTAACATACACTGTTGTTGGACATAGCAGCAAGGAGCTAAAGAACTGAACATCTTTCAGAAAAGGTATGAGCCCAGGCAGGGTGAAATGACAAATGTTTTTATCTCCCTTCTGGCTAAATTGCCTTGACCATGGACTTGATGCTTTTCAAGGGCACTTACAGCTCCATGACAAGATCAAACTGCCAGTTGGTGTCCCATGTTGTACAGCATATGAACATATGGTCTATAACAAGCTTAAGTGAGACTCAAAGCATCCGAAGTGATGAGTGGGATTTCCTTATATATTTTAACAAGGACAGATAAGGACTAGGGAATTGCTTTCTGGACAAATGTAGTTAAATGTTATAAACATGCCTTGCCTCATTCCTTGTGAGGACCATATTCCTCTTGCCCCTTGATAAAGTTTTTTTATGGTATTTATCTAAAAATAGATGTGCTAAGGTGTATCAATGTCAGGAAACTTCACAGCAAACACCTGCCCAACTTTCCACACAGTGAAACAATGCTCTGCATTAAAAATTACCTGGGATCCCAGCTGAGAGTAGCTCACATCTAGTGCTGAAACTTCTGCTGGTTTCAGGACAGAAGGGAATTGAGCCATTGTCCATAAATTCAACCGCCCACAACCATGGGAAGAAGCAAAGACAGACAGGTTCTTTTCATTTACCTACTTTTGCTGCTGTTTCATGTAAAGAATATAAACAATTTCTCAAACTTCATACAAGATAAAGGAAGGGAAAGGCACTCTATAATCTTTAGAATAAAGCAAGAAGTAAATAAATAAAGAGGAACAAATAATCAAGCCAATACTTGTAAGAACAGTCAGACTAAGTACTTTACAAATGCTTTTTAAGCTCTTCTTAATTACAGATATTAGCCTCACACTGTGTTAAATAACACTGCCGCTGCCATTTTCAACTTAGGGCACAAAGTTATCGAATAAATATTATTTGGTGGTAATCACTGGAAATTTGAGGTTTTGTATAAACCTGACCATTTCCACACAACACAACTTGTGTGAGAGTTGATTTTCATCTTGAAAGTGCCATTATTTACAAAAAAATTATCTTACCTCTCGATGTGCAGAGCACTTGGGGAAGTATCCTTTGAAGTATGGTATTTTCTTAAACCTCAATGCTAAACAAAGCCATATCTCTAATCTGCAGCAGAGACAGCCAAGTAAATGAGCATTTTAGACATTCTATCACTCACCTTTTAAATACAGCATTAAAGCTTCAGCTTTCTTCTTTTGAACCTGTGTTATATGTGACTGCTCACTTAACACTAGAAGCTAGTTGTCTTCCAAGCATCAAGGTGAGTTCAGTACCTGAAATGCAGATTATATGATGGAGATTCCACGTAGTCCTATATAAAAGAAACAAAAGCATAATCACAGCATGATTCTGGATTAGCTGTAAACACAATCTGCCTTGAAGTGTTTATTATCTGTTTGGACTGGAATTTTCGAATAATCCACAATTAGCAATTTAGGAGTACTGAGCAGGTGATCCCATAGAGTAGACTATAAAAAGAAAACATTATATAGCCTCATATGACCTAAGAATGTCTATAGAACCTAAAGATTTTCTGCCTTTGCTAAAGGGAAATGATGCACTGCCCACCTACCTGATAGACAGCAGCGCTGCTATTTGCTATTTGCTATTGCATTTGTAGCCATGTGGCCATTGTGCTCAAACTGCTCTATATAGTCACACCAAAAAGGGTATCCCTTGTCCTAGGGAACTTCCAGACTAGGTAGAAAGCCAGGAGAAAGACAGATGTATTCCCTGACTACTAGTTTCCAAGGAAACAATGCTATATTAGCATAGCAGACAGTTGCCACTTTCAGGGCCTTGATAGCCTAATTGTTGTCAGCAAGTGTTCCATTGAGTTCATTATTAAAATGAGGTTTCAATCCATTTCTTGAAGAACACATGAGAAGCCTGTTATTTCTCATCCTAAAAGCTGGAAAAATGACCTTTGTATAGTATCAGCAAAGCAAATGCAGTGATCTCAATGATATATTGCAAAGTAGCAGATTTTTTGATTACTGGATCAGTAATCAACTTACGTAGAGAGTCGGAAAGTATTACTGAGTAATTACTGCTTATCTACATATGTTGCATTAAACTAGGTCCCTAGGTCCCAGCCTTCAAGTCCATGCCAAGATATTAACTTGCCTATAAGTCATACACATTAGAAATTGGCATTCTTCTTGTGTTAATTGTTTTTAAAGCATCAGAGTACTTTAATGAATGCTTTCATTTGCCCTTACACTACAACTTTCAAAGTCCAATTTTGTGCAGATTCAAAGCTAGCATTAGTGATTCTTTTGTGTGGGGGTCAGACTTAAATCAGAAAGACACGAATATGGGTCTTGCAATGTACAAGAACTTGAAGTTCCAGAATATCTGTTTTGAACAAATTGACAGCCTCGAGAGGACTTGGGTGCATTAAAAGTTTATTTAGTAAAGGTACAACAGTGCCTTAACAAAAGTAACTAGTGAATAATGAATTATATTCTAAATATTGTTCATATTTTGTATCAGACCAGAATACTGGAGGAAAAAAGTCCAAGGTTTTTGAGGGCTTTATTCAATGCACAAACTCCAAGATGAGAAGCTGTACCTAACTGTCCCCATTCTGCAAGGGACGGGACAAAGAACATTTTCTCTGACGGTCTCTCCACAGTGAGACTTGCAAATATCTCCCACTTGCTAATTCTGGATCAACTGATTCTGGGCAGCATACATTGCTTGCCCTTCAGATGGAAAGGAAAACTTCCAAATAAATGGAAGAACCAGGAAAGAAGCTGAGGAAGATCTAACAAATAGCAGAAGTGGAAATAGATGGATTCACGCATGAGATAGTAGGTGTTGCCCATACTGTGATGTGAAGTGTCCTACAATGGGTCTGTTCACAAGAACAATTAAGCGTATCATGAAGGGTGAATACCATACAATTAACTTAATCCTTACTATTCATGAGAACAGGGCCGTGAGTTGATATGACGCCCAGGCTGGAGACTAAAGTTAGCATGAAAGTGGCTTCAGAGATACCCTCACTGTTGTTAATCTAGGAAAAGGTACCATTGCAATGAATGCCAAAAACATTATAATATCTTTGATAGGGTCACCACAGTACAATTTTATCACTGAAATCTCAGTCAAAACGCCAGCAAAGTACATCTGAAAATCTTCAGTGGGAGTAGTGTTATTTGAATGGCAAAATGGTATTGAAGCCAATGCTAAACCCAATTTGATCTTCTTACAGCTCTGTATTAATATCATCCCTATTGGTGATATGAATTGCTTTGCCTCTCTGAACGCCACATAAATGTGAACTCCATCTAGGTCTGGCTAGATAAAAATTTCAGATTCCATGCAGTCCTCTATAGCCATATGCAGCTTTAAATATAAGGGTTCGTTTAGCTTTTAGGGAAGATTTTCACAGCATTTATTACAACATGTTCATTTCCTTTCACCCTGTCTTAAATTTAAATACCTTGCTTGAGATGTCAGATTCAGCAGTGCAAATACGGTACAAACTATGCTACTTTCTACCTTAGCCCTAACTTGGCAGTCTTTTATAGAAGTGAGCTAATGTACCCACTTGGTTTTCCCCACTTGCTAAGGAATAATGGCAAAGATATTCTTCAAGCATAGACAAACTTGATGTAGTAAAGAACATATTAGAATCTCAACATAAGCACAGAGAATCCCAGTGATGTAAGTTCAGCTGGATGGGGCTCACCATAAAGCAATAGTTGGAATCCTGTCTGAGACCTACTGAACATGTACAGATTGATCCTACTTTACATGTGCAGTGGAAGTGTGTAATTCAGCTGCATGCTGTGTAGTTACAGCCATTGCTGAATGTCCTGCTGCCAATAAAATATTTCTGAAACTGGTAAAGAAATGGATTACCTGGCTGTCAGGCCTACAGTTGTGAGTTTGTTTCACTTCACATGAACTACAATGAATGAACACGGCACAAAAATGAATGCCCGCTGGTAACCTACAGGTATGAGGCTCTGTAGGGCATTGTTATTCTGTTAAGTCAACTAGGGTTTTATCTGTTGATTAAAATCTCTGCTTTGTGAAATGAGAAGGTAATGAGGTATTGTTCTTTTGCTGCCTTCAGGAGAATCCTATCCCAAAGGGAAAGATGGCATTATAAAAACTGTGGGGTTAATTCACTCCCTTTTAGGTGCAGTTGAAAGAAAGACTTTATGAAATGGTGAACCAAAACTGTGCATCAGGCCACTTGCAGGCTGTGGATCATCTAAAAAAGACTTTATATTCTTTGGTATAAGTCTCCCTGTAACCCATACAAGCCTAACCATGTGGCAGTTCACGTCATGAAGAGCACAAAAAATACTGAAATTCAGGTCATGTTGTTAGTGTTGAGCCTTTTTTGTTTGCTGGTTTTGGGGATGTATTGAGTGCTTTTCTGAAGTTAGGGAGCCATATTAAAGGAATTTATTAGTTTGTTCTTCTACCTTTCAGAGTTTTGGCTTAGTCGGGAAGGAGGTGGCAGAAATATTTTCTCTCTCTTGAGCTGATGTCAGCTGTGATACGAGGACCAGGGCAGTTAGGACTGAATTCCCACTGGCTACAGGCTTGGAAGAGATCATTGCTATTCAGTCATGCCAGTCTGAAGACACTGCATTTTCTTCTATGATGTATATGTCACTTCTCATTAACTCTGAGAGACCTGCTACTTTAGAAACCAGGGTAAACAGAGTCATGTATTGGATTAGATCTCTGCCGTGAATAAATTTATTTCCCAGCAAGTGTAAAAAATGAGCAAGGCCAAAACCCCTCAGAGCAGAAAATGTCACAGTGATTGCTAATACATTACTGCACAGAGAAATGCCTAATAAAACCCCTATTAGGATGTCATACCTGCTTACTACTGAATTCTCCAGAAAGTTTATTTGATATGTCTAAGCTAATTATCAAAGTCCTGGTGATAAGAAGCAGCTCACTGGGTCTGAATGTGTCAGAACAGAATGACTAAATTGTGAGAATTCATGGGCTCCTGCTTTGAATAATTAAGTTGACTCTTTGTAGAAAGCACACACCTTGGAAACTAATTTTCTCTTTGCACAAAGCAATTTGTCCTTGTGTTGCCTTTGAAAAGTAAACTGTTTAACTGTGAGGCTATTCTCATCTCCATTCTATTCACCTCTGAGCTTTCTTCCCTGTTTTCCTCTCCATACTTTGTGTGTTGCTGCTTTTGCATTGACAAAGCTCTGTTCTTTCTAAAAGCTGAAATGTGAGATTATGTCATTTCCCACCAAATGGAACAGGCGTATCCTTTCAGCACTGGCTTTGTGTCACAGGGCCTTTTTCCCCTCCATGTTGCTGATTCTATTCAAAGAACAACAACTTTGCACTGGATTGGTAACAGAAATAAGCAGTTGGTATGCACGGGGAGTACAACTGACTTGGCAGAAGGGAGTTGTGAGAGAGGCTCCTGCGTCTCCTGGGTGAAATCCTGACCGCGCTGCAGTTAATGTCAAACCTCTGCTGACTGCCGTGGGACTGTGATTACATCGTTTGGATCACAGGTATGTTTCTGTCCCTGGCGGGTTGCTGTTGCCAAGAATAATACTCTGTTTGCTCTGTGATTGCTTGGCTGAAGGGAATGGTTCCCAGTCTGCTCCCTAGTGAACTCCCATGTCCAAATTTTAGAAGTCACCATTGCACTCGTCTGTTTCAGCATAAGAATTAAAGCATGCAAGCCAAGCAGTTTTTTCAACTTTGGTCTTCCCTTCTTAGAACTGAAGAATAATAAGCTTGCAATGACAAGCTGTGGTACTCAGCCTCTGCATTAACAGGTCAGATCACGCTTTGGGAAAAACAGGACTGCACCATGTCTTGGCCTGTTGCAACCTCATCTCCTGTGACTGTGCTCCAGCTACAGATCGCTGGAGATCAAAGTGGACCTGTGGGCTCTTTGATCTCTTGGTGACCTTAGATGAGGAAGAGTTTGTGATTTGAATAGAGCTGACTGGTTCAAAAGCGGGAAAACAGCAATAATGTTTGCAAGTGAGGGTTCAGCTCTTCCGGTCAAAACAGTTCTGCATCCCTCCAGAAAGAAATGCTGGTGTGTTACAGCCTTTTGGCTCATATTGTTTTCTGAAATGGTAGGGTACTTCAGTGTATTTTGAGCTGTCTCTAGTGGCAGATTACCATAATACTATTCTTCTGCTGTATTATTTTGGAAAACACACTTTCCCTTAAGTCCTGATGGAATACATTATGAATAGGAGCTAATCATTCTCTGGTGCCAGCGCTGTGCCTCTAGAAAATGCTGGATGTGCTTGTCATTCCAAACACTTCCTCAGCTCCCTGGTTCCCTTGTACTCATGGAAATTTAACAGGCATCCTTCTTTGCCACCCTAGTAATGACACTTTCAGGTTAAAGAGCATGGCCCCCGTAGCCTTTCTTACACCAAGCAATACAGATTTTCTGCTCTTGCATTGATTAAAAAGACACAAGAGAGATGGAAAGCTGTTGTTAAGCAACTTTTACATGGTCTATTCTGGACCTCCCCTGTAACTACCATGGTATAAAATTTGTTCAATTTATGTTAAACTATGTGAAAAGTCATGGTTTACCATAGCTAAGGATAAGGTGGAGTCTGGATTGCCCAGACCAGAAGACTTTCCCTCTGTTGGGGAGGATTGGGTTAGAGACCACTTGGCCAAAGTAAACATCCGTAAGTCTATGGGCCCTGATGGGATGCACCCACGAGCGCTGAGAGAGCTGGCAGATAGAATCACAGAATCATAGAATCGTCTAGGTTGGAAAAGACCCTTGGGATCATCGAGTCCAACCACCTACCTTACTCTACGAAGTTCTCCCCTACACCATATCCCTCAGCACCACATCTAAACGGCTCTTAAACACATCCAGGGATGGGGACTCCACCACCTCCCTGGGCAGCCTATTCCAATGCCCCACCGCTCTTCCTGTGAAAAATTCTTTCCTAATGTTCAGTCTAAACCTACCCTGTTGGAGCTTGAAGCCATTCCCTCTCGTTCTGTCATGAATTACCTGTGAGAAGAGACCAGCACCAACCTCTCTACAGTGTCCTTTCAAGTAGTTGTAGAGAGCGAGGAGGTCTGCCCTCAGCCTCCTCTTCCTCACACTAAACAGTCCCAGCGCCTTCAGCCACTCTGCATGTGATTTGTTTTCCAGGCCCTTCACCAGTTTCGTTGCCCTCCTCTGCACTCGCTCCAGCACCTCGACAGCTCTCTTGTATTGAGGTGCCCAAAACTGGACACAATACTCCAGGTGTGGCCTCACCAGCGCTGAGTACAGGGGCACAATCACCTCCCCACTTCTGCTGGTCACGCTATTTCTAATACAAGCCAGGATGCCGTTGGCTTTCTTGGCCACCTGGGCACACTGCCGGCTCATATTCAGCTGCTTGTCAATTAGAAGCCCCAGGTCTCTTTCTTCCAGGCAGCTGTCCAGCCACACTTCCCCAAGCCTGTAGGGCTAAAAAAAAATCTTGTGGCCCAAGTGCAGAACCTGGCACTTGCCCTTGTGGAAACTCATACCATTGATGTTGGCCCAATGATTCAATCTATCTAAGTCTCTCTGTAGAGCTTCCCTGTCCTCCTGGGAATCAACACTCCTGCTTAACTTGGTGTCACCTGAGAACTTGCTGATGATACACCCTATGTCCTTGTTGAGACATTATTGAGATGTTATCGTTGAGCCACTCTCCATCATTTATGAGAGGTCTTGGAGAACAGGAGAAGTACCTAAGGACTGTAGGAAGGCAAATATCACTCCAGTCTACAAAAAGGGCAAGAAGGAGGACCCAGGGAACTACAGGCCAATTAGTCTCACCTCTGTCCTTGGGAAAATAGTAGAACGACTTGTTCTGGATGTCATCTCCAAACACATTGAAGATAAAGAAATTATGGAAGTGGTCAACACAGATTTACCAAGGGTAAATCATGCTCGACCAATCTGATAGCCTTCTATTATTTTATAACTACATGGCTGTATGAGGGGAGAGCAGCAGATGTCATCTACCTTGACTTCAGCAAGGCTTTTGACACTGTCTCCCATAGCATCCTCATTAGAAGATTAAGGAAGTGTGGACTAGATGAGGGGGCAGTGAGGTGGATTGAGTCCTGGCTGTGTGACAGAACTCAGAGGGTTGTCATTAATGGAGCAGGGTCAAGTTGGAGACCTGTAACCAGCAGCGTCCCCCAGGGGTCAATACTCGGCCCAATCCTGTTCAACNGTCTCCCATAGCATCCTCATTAGAAGATTAAGGAAGTGTGGACTAGATGAGGGGGCAGTGAGGTGGATTGAGTCCTGGCTCTGTGACAGAACTCAGAGGGTTGTCATTAATGGAGCAGGGTCAAGTTGGAGACCTGTAACCAGCAGCATCCCCCAGGGGTCAATACTCGGCCCAATCCTGTTCAACTTATTCATCAACGACCTGGATGAGGGGACAGAGTGTATCCTCAGCAAATTCCCTGATGATACCAAACTGGGAGGGCTGGCCAACACTCCAGAGGGCTGTGCTGCCATTCAGTGTGACCTGGGCAGGCTGGAGAGCTGGACAGAGAAGAACCTAATGAGGTTCGACAAGAGCAAATGTAAGGTCCTGCACCTGGGGAGGAAGAACCCCAGGTACCAATATAGGTTAGGGGTGGATCTTCTGGGAAGTACTTCTGAGGAAAAGGATCTGGGAGTCCTGGTGGATGGCAGGCTCTCCATGAGCCAGCAATGTGCCCTTGCTGTCACGAGGGCCAATGGAATCCTGGGCTGCAGAGGGAGAAGTGTGGTCAGCAGGTCGAGGGAGGTCATTCTCCCCCTCTACTCTGCACGGGTGAGGCCACAGCTGGAATACTGCAGCCAGTTCTGGGCTCCCCAGTTCAAGAGAGACAGGGAACTACTGGAGAGAGTCCAACGTAGGGCAACCAAGATGATTAAGGGATTGAAGCACCTCCCTTACGAGGAAAGGCTCAAAGAGCTGGGGCTCTTTAGCCTGGAGAAGAGAAGGCTGAGGGGAGACCTCATCTATGTTTACAAGTGCCTAAAGGGTGGGTTGAAGGATGATGGAGCTGGACTCTTTTCAGTGGTTTCCAGTGATAGGACGAGGGGCAACGGGCACAAGCTGGAACATGGGAAGTTCCACTCAAATATGAGGAAGAACTTCTTTCTGGTGAGGGTGACAGAGCCCTGGAACAGGCTGCTGAGAGAGGTCGTGGAGTCCCCTTCTCTGGAGATTTTCAAGACCGGCCTTTATGCAGCCCTGAGTGATGTGCTCTGGGCAATCCTGCTTTAGCAGGGGAGTTGGACTAGATGATCTCTAGAGGTCCCTTCCAACTCTGTCGAATCTGTGAATCCTAAAGTAGATATAGCTGTAACATTATGTCCTGCAGTGAGTCCTTCAAATTTGCAAGCAACCAGGGAAAACCCTCAGGTTTAGCTTGGTGCAGACAAAAAACTTGCTTAGAAAGAAGAGGCATGCTCCTAAGGAGATGCAGCACAATGCAACACAAGCATTAGTCATTGCCCTTAGAGAGAATTTGTCCACTGCTCAAAATATTTCTCCCAAAACTATTATTTTGATACCACTATAGGCTGTAAGGATTGAAGTTCATCTCCTTTTCCTATGCTGCATTTAGAAGCGCTCTTAGCAGTTGATGTGGATAATGAAACTTAATAAATAATATTCCCTTCTGATCCTGAGGTTGTTTCTCTAAAATCTCTACTGGGATGGGATGGGTCTGACAGTCTATCATCTTAATTGTGGGTTACTATTTAGTAAGGTTTACAAAAATCCTCCACATATTTCATTCTATGGGCGAAAGTGGGGAAATTTGCAAAGGGTTCACTGTTTGTGCCACCAATTATCTGTGAAAAATATTGCATGACTTTTAGGGACCATTAAAAAATAAGCAAATCTTTTGACTTTTTTGTGTTGCTTTGGATGTGAAACAGAACTCAATGATTCAAAATACATGGGGTTTATCTGGGTATCTGACGCTTATTATGAAAGTCTGTTTTCTCACATCAAGCTGTAGAAAATGAATGTATTCAGGAAAATTTTATCTTGAAGAGCTCTGCTCCTTTTCCAGTCCTCTCCTTAGTCATAGATCAATGGTGCTAGGGGAGTACACGAGTAAGGCATCAGTGTTATATTTGCCCTGGTATAAAATTCTTACCTTGTCTTCAGCTGCTGGCCAAAGTCACAGCAAAAATACTAATCCAAATTGATTGTTGGCATGATGTGGCATGGGATAATGTTATGCCATATGTCTGCTGTGCAAACCCCACACTTTTGAGAACAATACTCTGCATCAGAACAGAGCAATGGCATATAAAAATGTCACACCACTGAAGATGCTGAGCATTTCATTGGTGGTGATGTTGTTAATGATTTAAATCAATCAAAAGCTTCCTTTTCTGTGGAACAAAAGCATTCTTCATTTTTATATCTTATCCTGTACATGAAATAAACATGAGGAGCAGCTTTAAAAAATGAGCTAAGATTTTTCGACTCAGCCATATCAAAGACCTTATTCCAGACTTTTTCAAAGCTACGGATTTTCTACATTTATTAGTAGTTGTTGAATGTTTGTTGGGCTTTTTTCCCCATTTGAGAAATATTTCACCAGAAAAAATTGATCTTACTTTAATGGTGATTTTCTGATAAATGACTTTATAGCAGAAGTAGTTATGTTCAAAAAATAGAACAAAAAAGCTGAAGTGAATTTTAGTTCTGGCATCAGCTTTAATTGTGGCCAGTTGTGGACAAGCCATGTTTTTGTGGGAATACAACATTCCTTTTCTTGTTCAAATGGGGTAAAATTTTCATGTTTTGAGATTCTTCAGCAGTAAGTTTCAACTAAAATAGTTTTGCTGTAATTAACCATACTTTTATGCTTACCAGAAGCACCTCCTTAGCTTTCTTTACAGATAACTTTAGATTAGTAAAATTTTGAGTAGCTCGTTGTTGTAGTTTCAGTTGGGATAGAGTTAACTTTCTTATTAGTAGCTGGTAAGTGTTATGCTTTGGATTTGGGATCAAAGTGGTGGTATTGGTGCACTGATGTGTTTGGTTGTTGCTAAGTAGTCAAGGCCTTTTCTGCTCCTCAGAGCACCCCACCAGTGAGCAGGCTGGGGGTACATAAGAAGCTGGGAGGGGACATAAACAGGACAGCTGACCCCAACTGATCAAAGGGATATTATATACCATATGATGTCATGTTCAGCATATAAAGCTAGGGGAAAGAGAAGTAAGGGGAGACGTTTGGAGTGATAGTGTTTGTCTTCCTAAGAAATGGTTATGCGTGATGAAGCCCTGCTTTCCTGGAGGTGGCTGAGCACCTGCCTGCCCATAGGAAGTAGAAAATGATTTGCTTGTATTGCTTTGCTGGAGTCCACAGCTTTTACTTTACTTATTAGACTGTCTTTATCTCAACTCATGAGTTTTCTCACTTTAACTTTTCTGACTTTCTCCTTCATCTCATGGTGGGTAGAACTGCAAGTATGGTTGTGTGGTCTTATCTGTGCCAGCTGGGTGTAAACAATAACACTCACTTAGCTGGTTCGTTATTTTCATTATTATTTTTAAAATGGGCTTTTCAACATAATGTGGTGAGTGGGGATACTTCCAGAACTATATAAATTTTACTCATTTCAGTGAAAAAAAGGGTATTTGTGTGTTTTGGTTTTCTTGGTTAGTACTCTGACTCTGGATCTAACCCCAAC
The DNA here is from genome assembly GCA_033628505.1 of Tringa tobata. NCBI lineage: Eukaryota > Metazoa > Chordata > Aves > Charadriiformes > Scolopacidae > Tringa > Tringa tobata. Next base: position 7,780,702 of record JAHREE010000152.1, on the reverse strand, counting down.
CTGTCTTTGTTCTCCTTTTCTGCTAGGTAGGACAAAAGGACTAATTTGAATAAAGTGTCAGAGAGCCAGTAAGACAATATTCAGTTTATTCAGTAAACAACCACTGACAAAAGTAGCAAGAGGAAAACCAATATCTGTCTTCTTTTTGGCTCTTAACAGAGGAAACTCTTGCATGCTTCCTACAGGGCTCACAGGACCCTTTGTTCTCACCAGGCACATGGTGGCAGACACGCACCAGGTGTCTCTGAATTACCCTGCACAAGTGCCAGGGGTTAGGGGGGAATATGACAGTACACACTGGGCACTGAACTATACTATTTGCTGGAATAAACCAGTCTCAAGCTGCTCTTGGTGGACCTCATTGCGTTCAGTCCTTCACAGGGGCATTCCTCCTCCTGCTGGGTGTGAATTTAAGATGTTACATGTGTTGGGTACTTCTCCAACAGCGCACCGCATTGTGCTAAGGGAGCTGTCAAGGCTTCAGTTGGTCGTGATTTGCTGAGCAGAAGATGTCTCTGGCTTCATGTGCTTGCAATGAGGTAATGGCTTCTGCTCAGAGAGAACAGGTGAGAAGTCCCCGAGGTCTTCAGTATGGCTGTCTAACTTGCCTACCAGCCATGGGAGAGTGGAATTGAATTTAGCCCTACAACTTGTACCGTTAAGAACACTTAAGTAAGTAAATATTTAAAGAATATAAGCTCAACATCTTCTCTATCATCTATCATCTGTCGTTGGATGGATGACATGAAGATTGCACTACAAAGGGTCATTAGGGGCTTGAAAGGAGGTGGTAGAGGTTAAATGCTTACTTCCTGAGACCCCTTCCCTATGGTAAAATGGTAGCAGACAAACTTTTGTGAATAGTTTCAACTTGGCTGCATGATTAAGTGTTCAAGAGACAATAGAATTTTTAATATACATTTTATATTCTTGTGTAAATAATTTCTTTATCTAAAACTCACAAAGCATAATAATTACAGGCTTGTCAGCCAATGATTCAGAGGAGATAAAAAATAATAAAAGTAAAGGAAAAGATTGAGGTTGTAATTGCAGGAGACAATTGATTACATTGCCATTCTTCCATCTGAGCATTTACTGCAGCAGTATAAATTCTGAAGCAAAAGACCAAGGGCAGGGGCATTTTGTGGACACTGTCAATGGAATGACTTCAGGTGGGACATCATAATGCTGTTCTAATTCTCTTTCCTTAATATGGAAGCATATGTTGAAGTCAAGTGGGAAGATAAATGACATGACCCCAATTTAGGTGGTACTTTTCTACTTTTCTGATTCGTGCTGTTGGCCTATTTTACAGTTTTTGTTCTGTTCTCCCATTCAGGGACAACACATCAAAAGAATTTGTGTGTGTGACAACAAAGAAGTTTGCAAGTGTGATGGATACTGCCAAAATTTGGGTTACATCCATGAGCTTCAGTGAAGCAGATCTGATATACAAAATTTTAGCAAATATCTATAGTATAGTTTATTTAGCCATAGGTGACTGGAAGAGAAGTTTCTGACATTCCATTGTAACAAATCAAGAAAAGAATAGCTAAGAGAAACATTTTAATATCCTTTGCAAAAATACAAAGAATAGAGGAATTGCCTGAGAGCTAGAATATATTTGTTACCAACTGTGTAATACACCTTTGCTACACACAAAAAAATAACAATTCTTTGAGTGACTAATTGTGTCACTAAGGAGTCTAAGTAAAGCTTGATTTTTGCCTATTTCACACTGTCAAGTATAACAAGTATAACAAGTATAGCATAGTTTTGGGTTTCTACTCTGGTATCTTGGTTTTGGGGGCATTTTACATTTTCTTTGCTCTAGAAGGAGTGATTATTCAAGTGAGAAGATCAAAAGGAATAAAACTTTAGATGACTTAAACATAGAAAATGACCAGAAAATTATTTCTGAGGAGAAATATTATGAAACTGAAGTCATTAAATGATTTTGCAATTTTTTTTCCTGGTTGCAGTAGCAAAAGGAAAAAACAAATAATCCTGGGGTGTTTGTGTTTTGTTTTGGTTTGTTGTTTTTTTTCCTCTCTTTTTTTTTTTTTTTCCCTCTGCTTCCACTTTCCCTTCATTTTCTACTGATGACTCAAAAAAGTGAGTTCTTGAAATGGAAAAATTTCTGAGCTGTTTTTGTTGTGTGTTTTGGTTTTGTTTCTTTGTTCGCTTGATTTGTTAAAAGGGGAGAAAACTCCAAAATATCTTTCTTAAATTGAACTTTTACAGAACAGATTTCCTGATCATGAAAAAGCAATTCCAGGCCAGTAAAAGAAAAATCCAGCCTTGAGTGTATTTTATCCAACTCCAGCAGCTGTATGGCTCTGGGATTTTTCCACTGGGATGATGCCAGGTTGAATATTTCGCTTTTAAGTAGATGCTGTGAGTGTCCTCTGAAGCCCAGTCTACCTGAATTATCCCAAAAATGTTAGCTTTGAACTGCAAATATCAAAGCAGTGAAACCTACTGTTTCCTCTGTGTAAATACATTTCTGCTGGTTTCAAGAGAAAGCTGTGAATTGTTCTATCAAGACAAAGACAGAGGTGGCTCAGAAGACATTCTTACCTTTTGAAGGATCAAAGCTTTGTAGGAGCTCAGTGCTTGTGACAAAATCCAAAGCCGCGTGAGTTTTTTATAGCTATTGGTTTTGCTGCAAATACCTTTAAATGCATCTGGATTGTAAGCATTTTCAGGCTTTTTAGTATTCTGCCCCTGTGCCATCAGAATAACTAGACTTAATCTAGTATGCCGTATTGAGCACAGGCTGTCTCATGAGAGGGAAGATGGCTTTAGGTTGAAGAGAGTGTGAAGGCATCTTATAGATGTGGTTCTCAGTTGTAAGAGCCTTTGCTCTGAAGAGAGGTTATAAAAAGAATTACTTTTTTCTGACTTGACAGGGTAGCACTCTCCAGTGGCCTCAGCAGTGCTTGAACGTTGCTGTGGACTGGAAAAGGTTGATAAGAGGAGGGTGTAAAATAGCAAGTAACATAATTTAAGAAGCTGGAAATAAGAGCCAGATTCAGCAGGAGATGGTTCAGGTATTGTAGCCATTGGATGGCAAGTGAGTCATCCAGACAAACCAGGTTAGGTGAAGATTTGACAGTCTTCACATCAACTTACAGCAGTGATAATCTGTAACAAATAGGACTTCTTTCCTGAGTGCCGTAAGCGTGTGCTCTACAAAAGGCCTGAGTCCTCCCTACTTCAGAGAACACCTTTTCCCTATGGTGCTTGGCCATGGTTGCCAACAATGTGGGCAGCTGCCTGTTCATGGGGCTGAGAAAGAGGACTATGCAGGTTCACACAGCCTTAGAGTTGTGATCATTTATCAGATCTTTTGTTTCCTGGAGCATAGGTCCTGCAGAATGGCAGTAGAGACACCGTCTTCCTGTTCTCCCCAGTTCAGGCTGTGGCTCCAACTTAGCCCATGGAAAGAGCCAGGGAGTCTTTTGTTTGGAAGAGCCTGGGGGGAAACTGGTGCAAAGCCCTGCTGACTGCGCAAAAAAATGAATTTCCTATCTTTTGTTTTCACTGTTTTAACAGAAGGGGGTTCAGTCTGGAGAAACTGATGAGTTGGCTGTCCTAGTTTAACCAGTATGCAAAAGCACTGGCCATCTTTAATGTAAGATACACAAATAGATAAAGAAATAGCTCATGAGAACTTCAAGAGTTCTCTGACAAAGCACAGGATAGACCAAAATAAACAGTGAGTGACTGACTTCCCCTGTCTGAAGTCCTCTTTCCCCTTCAAATTATCTTTCTTTCCTTTTGCTTCTTCAGTCTATTCTGTATCTTGATTATCTTTCTCTGTAAGTAATTTTACGCATTGAGAAATGTTTATTTTCAGAAAGTGCTTATATTTAGAATGACCTGCACTGCTAGTTTATTGTCATTGTCACTGTCATAGCACCAAAAATAAAATTGTTGAACAGTCTTGCTTTCAGAAAGGACTTTCTGACCTGCAAAGTACTATTGCTTACATTGCTTGAGAGTAGGCTGTACTTACCCTCTTGTCAGCTCGTTCATTTGAGCTGATGTGCAGCTAAAAAACGTTAACTCCCATCCCCGTGGCTAGCTGTACATCTGAAAGGATATGTTTAAAGATCAATGGTTCTTGCCTCTATAATGAGCACTGCATGTAATTGAATGGTGTGTTCTAGTAAACTGCATTTCTAATTTAACTCTACATGTACAGTTCTCTTGACCATATTTCAATTAAAACAACTGAATAAATTTTAGTTTTTAGTAAAAGTATCAATAATTTCATTAACCAAAAAAAGAGGAGGAAAATAAAAATGAGGAAAAAGTCAAACATTGGCATAGCACAGTTTTATAGGCTCTTATAAAAAAACCAAAAACCTGCGGATCTAAGGGTTGGTATCAAATTAGATTGCATAGGACACATATTTGATTTTTGTTTTTGTTTTAAATTTCTGGCATATAAATACTTATAATGAGGGCTATACTTGGCTGTCAAATAGTGTTGGTCTGAGTCACAAGAGAGATAGAATAGAATCATAGATTCATAAAATCCTTTAGGTTGGAAAAAACCTTTAAGCTCATGGAGTCTAACTGTTAACTTCACACCCACCTTGCTACAACCACCTTTCAGAGAGTTATGGAGAGTGATAAAGTCTCAAGATGTTGGAAGAGAAGGAAATCTGCTGTGATGGTATAATGTCCATGAACTTGATGTTTGCTAGGTATGAAATAGAAGGATAGTGTCCAACAAGAGTATAATTTACGAATGAACACAGTCTAATCCTTGGAGAAAGTGAAATATAAGTTAGTAGTGCATGTTGTAGTGAGGTGGGGGTTGGTCTCTTCTCCCAACTAACAAGTGATAGGACAAGAGAAAACAGCCTCAAATTGCACCAGGGGAAGTTTAGATTAGATATTAGGACAAATTTCTTCACTGAATGGGGTGTCAAGCACTGGAACAGGCTGCCCAGGGAAATGATGGAGTCACCATCCCTGGAGGTATTTAAAAGACGAATAGATGTGGTGTTTAGGGACATGGTTTAGTGGTGGACCTGGCATTTGTATGTTAACAGTTGGACTTGTTGGTCTTAAAGGTCTTTTCCAACTTAGACAATTCTATGATTCTATTCTATGCTGCTTTTTGACTGTACCTCAGCAACCTTTCTCAGTTTGCAAACAAAAAAGTTAAATACCTAGATAAATACAACACCATTTCACTCACACATTCTGACATGTAGACATTTGGCACCCATATATGGGTTTAATGGGAAGTTCATGAGTCCTGTGACCTTCTCGCTGTCTTTCTTCCTCCAAATTATGACTGTTTATTGGAATGCACGTCCTTCTGCAGTTGTCCAGTCCCATCACTCAGACCACATCTGGCCACAGTGTAATTTATGCTTTTTTATCAGGGCCAAGTTCGGCTTGGGGATTTCCTTGCAGGGCCTGTTATGAGATTCTCAGATGGTTTAAACAGCAGACCTCAGCTGAAGGTGTCCATGCTGTGCTGCGTAGAGTAGTTGAGAACCAGTCATGTGTCTGAATTAGAAGGGTTGCATTTAAAAAAAAAGACTACAAGCAACATCTCTAGGTCCTTTTCCACATTCTTTAGTGATTATATTTTTGTCTTTCTTTAGACTAGAAAACTATATATCTGTGTGGACTTGGGCTGGCTCATGACTACAACTAAGCAGCTTCAAAAATAACATCAAATGCCCAGAGGTAACTCCAGTTAGACATGGTGTCCATCTATTGAAACCTTAATATAGGTTCTCTTTTCTACAGTAAACTTCTTCAAGGAATTTGGAGAAGACCTTTCCGTCAGGGCTGACATTTTTTCTTAAGATGAATCCTGCTTTCAAAGCAGTTTAGAAGTCGTCATGAATATGGGAAAACAGGTCAGTTTTACATTTGTTTGCATTAATACAATATTATAATCTTTGAAACAATTTTGGGTGTCTGTGAATATGAAAGATGTTTTATCAGTCCAGCTACTATCGTTGTTTTTTAATATCCCTCCCTACCAAACAGTTAAATTTCTGCCTCTTTCTCTGACCTTTTCATACTGAAGTATATTGAACCAGTTGCAGTCTAGTGACACAAGATGCAATAAATCTTAGGACAGCAGCTGGCCTAAAAACACACCCTTCCTTCTTGCCCTCTTTCTTTTTTATAGGATGTTTTATCTTCAGTGACCTGAATGAATTTCTCCTTTAGAAGCAATGCTAATTTTATATTCTGTAGACAACTTTTCTGTATGCATGTCAGTGTTTGTGCATTCGCCTGCATGCTGAATTCAGAAGTCGCCTCTCCTTTGCTTTTGATTCTTTTCTAATCACACTTGGGAAGGAGATAGAAAAGATTTCTAGATTAAACTACAGTTACTCCCTTTTGATGTAATAGCACAGATTAAAAACACTTGAATATAGCTGAGTTACAATGCACACAATTGGAAAAACTTCATCACTCTTTTGCTGTCTTTAGGGGTAATGATTAATATATCATTGCAGGATGATATATGTGCCCATAGATTACTGTTTGAATTACTCTGCTGGCTTTATGACTTATTGTTTGCCAGAGATCTCCGAGCATTTCATTTAAAGATCAGAGAAGAATTAAGGCATTTTCTTTATCTTTCCAGCAAGGCTTAAAAATAAAAATTAAAAGGAGTAGGATGGGGGGAGAAAGATGACTCATTCTGACCTGAAATTAAGCACCTTGAATCAAATCAATCACTTGTCACTGAAGCTTATAAAGACTGGAACACATGATTACTGGAAAACAAATTCAAGAAGAGATAGAAGATGGAAAGTTCTTATATTTACTGGATGTAGTGCTATGTCTGAACATAGGGCTATACATTGCTAGATTTTCTGGCATGATTTCAAACATATCTTCTCACAGAACAGAAGTCTACAGGGACACAAACAGAAGGAATACAATAGTTATGCTCATGGGTTTTTTTAGCACTAACTTTCTGACCTTTATTATAGTGACAGTGAAATAGAGAAATACAGAAGCAGCCCATGATGGTTGGATGCTGCTTCCTTGGGGGATGCAGGTCTCTCTTTTCCAGGAGCTCCTGTAGAACAAACCAGCTGGGGTAACGCAGCTCTTCTGGGGAGGAGGGAATTTTAGGGATTTTTAACTTTGGGATTTGTAGTCTGCTTTGGTGAAACTGGCTAGTAATCCTGTCCTGCCAGGGACAAGAAGATTCAGAGATGTTGTGTACTCTTACCTTATTCCTCTGGTGTTTTGCTCTGGTTGACTTTTCTTTTTTATTGCAGGACATGGAATAGAAGAAAAGGGACAACCTTTGAGTCTGATGGTTTTAAGAGAAAAAGTTGTAAATTCTGTAAAGACACTGGCTTGCAAATTATGTCTCTTTTTGAATGGATATGTTACTGGAAGTATTTATAATGTTTGCTGGGAGAACTGAACAGTAAGTCACTGGCACTGTATGTCCCAGAGGAATCAGTTTTTGCAGCTTCAGAAGGTTCAAGCCACGGTGGCTGCCCATAAATGCTTAAAGTACAGCAAGTATTACTACCATATTTACTACAGGATGATGCGACAGGCTAGCCAGGGCAAACATTCATGTTCTCATAATTACCTTCCCTGAGGGCACTGTGCTAAGAATTAGCCTGTTCCCTGAATCGTGTCAGGAAAGCAAGGGCTCAGAATACACAACTCTATTTGAGTTCTGTGTTCGACTGTCTTGGGTCAGATGACCCAATCCAGCTGGATGTAATTTATATTAAACTCACAAGGCAGATTACTGGTTGGAATAAATCACTGTGGCTGCGCTGACTTCAAATGGGCTAGGAGAGCTGACACAGGTGGCTTCCATTCCTGGGGACTATACAGGCCACATGAAGAATCGCCTCCCCCTCTACCCCCAAGACTATGTAAAATTGTCTTGGAGTAGAACAGAAAAGAATATAGGAGACTTTTACACTTAATTTTAAAAAGTTTCTTCTTGTGAAGTGGAATACCTTTTTAATTTGATGCTCCAATTAATCATTTTTATTAAGATAATTGAATAAAAGTAATTAAAAAAAAAATGGTATTGGCAAAAATAAGAGGAAAACCTGTCAGGAATTATGCAATATTTCTCAGAAAAAACTTATTCATGGTTTTATTAGAGGAATATTAATTTTGTCATGGATATTAATTTAAGAAATAAATGGTAGAAGTTACAATGAAAATAATGAAGACATTTTAGGAAATATTTACAGGGGTGTAATTTTGAATCTGTAAGATATATGTCCGTAATAATCAGGGAGGAAAAAGTTCACTTCATAATATTTCTGGCCAATGAAAACAAACTTATCTTGACTTTTAAATTCTGAACAGTTAGAAACCCTTGTGGACAATATTAATTATTAAAAATAATTGTAGAGATATTGAGTGACTCCATTTCAAAAACCTTTCCTCACTACAACTGGTGTTGAAATGGAGTTTCACTCCTGAAGGATATTCTAGCATTTAAAAAACGATTATCATTATCAACTGGATCTATAAGCCAAGAAGAATGCGGGAACAGAACAGAAATTACAAAAAGAGTGGAATAGGTGTGATTTCAACAAAATATCTAATTTTACATATTTTTGTTTTCTCTATATTGTCACTTTAATATGAAATCTTTGTCATGCTATTTAATAAGATAAATTAAACTAGAAAATGGGAATTAAACAGATAATGTAAATTTCAAAGGAAATAAGCTGCAATGTGCTCTGTCTTGAATGAATTTGAACATTTTCCTTTGATCTTGATGCAATCAACATATTTCAATGACAAAATATCAGCTATATAGTATACTGTTTTCTGTTGGGAAAATGTTGTTTTGAAAATTCTACAGTGGATTTAATCTTTTTTTCCTGACAAAGTAGGTAATCAACCAACAGATAGATTCAGTGTTTTGTGTTCTAGTTCACAGTTGCTCAGCATTACATCCAGCTCCTCTGCAGTGTCTGTTACCTGTTGTGCATTAGTCAGCCTTTTCTCAGGTGCAGTTATTTGTTGGATAGCTGTGTGTGATTTAGTTATTAGTTGTGTGATGTGACAACATCCGTCAAGAAGTAGCTAAGAACCAGTCCAAAAGAGTTTCCTCAATTCCTTATTTAGTAGACTAAAAATATCTGCAAGGCTGTTATAGGGAAAAAGAAAATTGTCCAGACTGAACTCCTTTGCTTTTCTTCTGGCTGCAACATTTGCTATCAATCTTTTTTTAATTTCCTTGCAAGGTAGCTGAAGAAGCCCAAGTAGTCCTTTCCTGAGACCTGCCACTCGGAAAGTTTCTCAAGTAATTCCTCTTAAATACCATGAATGATTGTCCATCCATTCCTAGGACTCTCCTTTTTTTTTTTTCTCCTTCTTATTGCTCCCGTCCAGATCCTTGCAGTTCTCTGCCACAGGTTATAATATACTAATATAAGAGTGATTTGTAGAAGTTTTTTTATGGGTTAAGACTGTTGAGAAATGCACAATTTGGGAGCCCAAAATTATTCAGCTTTTCTGTTTTCAGTCATAGAAAAGCTCTGGGGATGCACCTTATCACATCAGGTGACTCCCAAACACTGGTTGTATTTAGTCTGGTACATTAATGAATATATCATAGATGGAAATGTATATTGTCATGCAACAGGATTTAGCTTGTGCAGTGGAGGTCAAGTTATATTTCCACAATATTTTGTTTACTCTAGTCCCTCATTGTTAAGGTATGACACTTTGCATATGACTCTTGCAATATCAGTGCTGAGCCTCTGAAAAGGGACAATATATTTCTGCTATAAACTGTATGCTTATTCTGAAACCCTACTGTGTGGGAAATTTTTCACTGAGATGAAGCAGTAATTTTCATTTCCAGTCCCAAGTATGTGTTCTAATCAGAAATTGAAAGCTATGTGGGAGATCTGTGAAGAATATTATGAATAAGTGTCAATTTTGGTTTTAGACTAAAAGCTTTTGTTTTGGTGTCCTTTTACTTTTCCTCTTTGATTCACTTTGTCTGTTAGTTTCCAGTGTGACTGATACAGAAGAAAAGAAGTGAATGTACTGATATTTTTTTCTTTTGCTTTCTCATTCTTATTAGACCTTAATTGTCAACTTTTGCTGAAATTTCAAGTGGCTGTTCAAGCATGTATGTGGACACATGCAGGGGCACACACAAGCATGCACATGCAAACCCATATACAAACAGGTTCTCCAAAATGGGAGGGGAAAACTAGCTTAACTTTCCTGATATAAATGTGTAGATCATTGGATATGCAGATCACAGAAGAAAGTCATTCTGATTAGCTCTAATTCCATCAGGATCATTTACTTTTTGAAGGATAGGAAAGAATGAATTGAAGATCAAAATCGTCAGCCTTATTTGGCTTCATCCAAGATTTATGGTGGCTGCTTTCAAGGGCAACTAAAATCAGCCACGGAATTCATATCCATATCACTTTCTTTCTTCTCTTTCAATATTTTATAAATGTTACAGACAAAGTCAACCTTTAGAGACATTAAAATTAAACATTCTTTTCCCTCCTGATACCCCTGAAACTTCAGCAAGCTCTTCTGTGTTTAGCTGGTTCCTTGACATTGCCCTTCTATGCTTCTTTTTCTCTAAAGTTTTATGTATATTTTCTTGTCCGATTACCAAACATGATTATGGTGCTTGCATTTTTCCATTGTTTCATATTGGAAAAGATTATGTTTTGGTTTAGATTTTTAATAATACAGTATCCATTCCTATTGGCTTTTGACTCAAATTCATTTTTTAAACAGACACTTCAGTCAGATGTGTTAGATAGAGGAGGAGATGTAGCCAATTTAAACATGGATATGCAACACTGAAATACCCTAATTATTCTCTCTATGCATAAAAAAGAAAATGCTTTTTCTGTAATGTCTTTGTAAGTAAACAAGGTTTTTTGCTTTCTTTTAGATTCATTGATTAAATTTGACAGCAAGAAATATGTCTCCCATTCATATGATAAAGGAGGACAATACATGTGAGACTGATACAGTGACTTCCAAATTATCAGGAATAGTGGGTAAGAACTGATAACACAAATTAGCTTTCTGCTCATAAGTTACTCCAACCTTTTTTGTTTATTTGTAGCAGCTTCTCTGAAAGTCCAAGGTTAGGCAACTTTGTGGAATAAGGTTTATTGAACTGTTTGGCACCATAGTCAGAATGGCAAGAGGTTTATACTCTTAGTAAAACTTGGAAGACCTTGGAATAATTAGAGTGGAAAATGCACGATCGGAAACCCTAGTCATTATATCAACCACTTTGATCTGCACAAGCAAAGTATTTTAAGCACAATCAAAGGAGAATTAAAGTATGGAGTAACTCAGCCTTAAGTTTCACATTCATTGTTTTAGATCCTCATGCCCATCTGTTGTAACGTGAGTTTAGAAATGTTTTTCATTGTCTTGCTCAATACCAGACAGCTTTCCCAGTTCACACAAGCCAATAGGAGTAGCTAGTTTCTCTGAGGTCTTTGGATCCCCAGGTTTCAAGGAACCCATAAGAATTACGGTGATAAAAAACTAGTTACTCTTGAAATCCTGGAAGGGTTTGGAACTACTGGTCTGCTGACAGTATGTTGTCTGTTGTACTAGTACAGTCATAACCATTCTTGTAAGAATAGAAATTTTGGGTTTTTCTGGGTTAACTGTGTCTTCAGACAACATATTAAGATAAAAAGTCTATTAAGTTCAAGATAAAACTAAAGGACAAAATAGAAATGCAATATGTAGCTCATATTCAGCTAAGGAAAAATCCATATAAGTAAGATGTTAGTGTAGCCAATTAAATGACTTCATATCTACAATTTATTCCAAAAAGTTATTGCAATAAAATCTGTAATTTTAACATTGCCAGTTATAACTTTTGTTCTACTGGGAATAAGCATTCTTCAAGATGCATATCTTACCATCTCCATTGAAGTAGGTCTTTTCAGAACTGTTATGGCTTGATGTATTCCCCACAGATTCACTTGATCTCAGAACACTAACGGATGGTCACAAGTCAACCTTTTTTTTTCATTCTCCTGCAGAGAACTGTCTTGTAGCCCTTTGGGACACACATTAAACCAACTTTTCTACATTAATTAAACCAGTTTGACATACAGCTTTAACTCTCAATTCATATGATATAACCTGTGGGACATACACGGAAGTGTCGGTCCTTTCAAGAGAATCTGCTAGATTTATTTTTAGGCTTGCCATCACAAAGGAATAGAATTACTTAGGATTCAGAGTGTTACTCTGAAAATGCTCTTTGAGCAAGCCAGATCAAGCAGAAAGAAAACACAATTTTGTAGTTTTAAATGGGCTGTCTAAGATTTTGTGAAGTCCACAAAAATAGGTGAAGGGAAATGAAGAGAAAAATTCCAACCACGATCATATCTAGGTTGCTACTTAAAATGCTCTGTCACTACTTGTAGTTCCATTAGGAAGCTAGCAGAAGCTTCACAACATTCATGGATGATCACTGTGTTCTTCTGTCTTTAAAGACTGTACCTGTGAAAACTCTACTTTTTTTTTTTTTTTTTTTTTTTTTTAAGTCCAAACCCACTTAGCGGCTATTCAGTTTGAAAATTCACAGGGATCAGCTGGACAAGTCACTGAGCATCTGATCTCACTTCAAAATCATCCCTTCTTTAAGTCCAGAGGCCCCTTCTAAATTATTCTGTGATCCTTTGAGCACAGCTCTTATGACTCTCATCTGCCCACATACACAGCTAATGACTTCTTGTAGTCTTTGTTAAGCTCTTAAACTTGTTGACATATTATGAAGCACCAGAGCTCCTTCCAGTTTAAGCTATGACATTGCTCAAAATCTCAGGGTACATTTTTTTCTTTAATACACTGACTGTTTATTGCAAATACACATGTACCGTACTGGCCAGTCAGGTGAACAGTGGAGGTTAAAGCAGTGGAACAAATACAGACTGTCACGTGAAAGCTGATTTTCTCCTCAGGACTGTATCTTTTAAACTGTAGGGCCACAAAGTTTGACACATATGGAAGTTGGGACTGGAAACCAATTATCACAGTTCCCTACTTGATGGCAGAGTGCATTTTATGCAGACTTCAAATATTAGGTGGGCGAGTGTTCTTAAGGTGCAGAATAGACTTAAAGCCTTAGGTACAGGTTCTCAGACCCTCTCAGAATTTGTGAATTTTTGTAGGGAAGTGAAGAGATGAGATTTATTGAAATGTCTCAGCCATTTTGAGTTTTCATATTGGAGTCTCACTTGGACAAATGGTCCAGAGTAAAATTTTGTGAAACTCTAGCAAATTCCAGTGAAGGTGGATGAGGCAGCATGCACAGACGTGCTATAGCAAGCTTTTAGAAGGGCATGTTAATGAGTGACACCAATATTAATGTTGGGAGACATTTGAATGCAAAAGGAGAACTGGGTTTTTAGTTAGGGCCAAAACCACATGTTCATGTTTTTATTCAATGTTTATGTGAAAAACTAAGAGGTTAGCAAGAACACAAAATATGTTGTAGCTGAATTTAGGTGAATGGCAAAGGCACATTTATGTCAAAGGTGAAATGGACTGTTGTCTTTTTAGGAAAGGCCATGAAGGGTAATGCTCTATCTTCTATATTTTTCTCAGTTCTTATGTCAAGTTTGTAAGCCTTGTAAAATAGCTGACTGAGAGATTTCTGTGTTAGTCAAACTATCAGTGCGCATGAATCTGCACTACAAGCAGACTTATGGTGTGTGGGTGATGCAGACACCAGAAGAAAAGATACTGAAAAGCTGGAAATGTTGGCTTAGAGTTGTGGCCCAGTGTGAAAGAAGAAAATCATATTTAGAAAAAATTGCAGATAATGGAAGGCACTGCATATCCAAGGCTTTCTGGTACTAATTCCATGGAAAGGTTTTCTTGTCTTCTCATGATATGGTTTTACAATTTATTCTGCACATTTTTTTAGCTTTATAATAGTTTGAAAGAATCTATAATTCTTTCAAATTCTCAAATACATTTTCCATTCTTACAGTGCAGAGAACATTCTTCTAGTCAAATTTCTTTGCCAAGCCACTCATACATATCAGGTTTGGAGAATAAACAGGGAAAAGGGAGATATAAAGGGAGGGATGAATAGGTGACATTATGAGGAGAATACACAGTGAGAGTAGAATAACAGAAAGGATGTGAGGAAAAAACACTGTTAATTCACGGTTATCCTACAAGAACCCAATCTCAGCAGAACCACTAACATGTGATTTGAATGATCCTGCACTTCCCTCTCAACTTCGCTTTGTTTTGATAAGAAATAGCTGACTGACAAAACATACTTAAGCTTTTGCTTCCTTTACTAAGTGGTGTTAACAGAAACCTTGTTTTATGCTTGTTGAGCAGTGAAATCTTTCATTGTTGGTAGCTGCAGAACCAAACACTCAAGGACCAAATGAGTTTGAAAAATTATAAGCTGAAGAAATGACAAGGTAGAAAATATAAAGTAAAATAACTAAGTCCCATTCAAATTGTTCCCCTTTTGAATCTGCTCATTATGATGTGGGACTTCTCAGCCCTTGCTCCTGAAGAAAGAGATGAGATGGGTAAACTTCATCTTTGATTCCCATGTAGTAGTGGTTGAAAGAGTGGAGTTTTCTGAAACATATCTAGTCCCTGATGATTGTCTGCTGTGCAAGAAAAAATGCATAATATCAGGCAGTAAGATCCTCTGACCATGTTGCTTAATTCTTGCAACATTGGCTTCTTCATACATTACATGGGTTGTTCTACTCTCTCATTTGGCAAGGTGGATAAAGGGTAGAATGAATTCCTCTCAATTTTCGTACATAACAGGTAAACGGAAAGTCCTTTAAATAATTGAATACCTAATCTGACATATCGACAATGGGGTTATTTTTCAGTGAGTGCTGAACATCTGCATTCAACATTTTCGGCCATTATTCAAACTTCTGTGGGTAAACTTGTAGTTATTAATTTGTAAAATAATCCACTTACAACATTGTCTGTCATGCTGTGTAAAATGTCTAATTGGTGCTTTTTATAAATGGGGCTAAGTGCCCAGAAAGATCAACACAGGAACAATCCATTGAATAGAAAAGAAAATGGTAAAATCTAGGTGAGTGAGTAAAGAAGATTTTATGTAAAAGTCCCTGCCTCAAGTCTCTAGGGCAACTTTAAAGGTTCTACTAGGGAATTCCTTACCAGAGGGACTCCACAGAGGGAGGTGCGACATAACTTTCTATGACCTGTTAGAATGTGAAATGTTCAGCACAGCAGGGCAGTCAGCGATTCCTTGGTTTCAAAGACTGACATTCTGAGAATTAATTGCAGGATTTTTTCATGACATAAATGAGATAACAAATGGAGGTGGAAAAAAAAATCGTTAGCCATTTGTAAGGATTTCAACTGAGGAAAAAAAAGAGTTCAGGTTTATTGAACAAAAAAAAATCAATACAGAGCATCTGCTTTGCTTTATAAGCCGGTCTTCTATTGTCCATTCTTCTGGCAGCATAGCAGATTAAGAGAATGGGAACTAAAAATTAGAGAGTAACTACACCTTATTGTTTGTAACAGTCAAAGATTCTATTAAAAAGGAACTAGATACTTGGGACACATTTTTCTATTCAACTGTACAGGATTATTAAAAAATAAATACGACTCCCCCACATAAATACTTCTATTTTCAACCTGTGTTATCTGCACATTCCATTTTTGCTGACATGTATCTCAGCTGACGATTCATAGTATGTTGTAAACACAGAAAAAAATACAAGAAGCTGGACATTTGTAAAAGCAGTTTATTCTATGAATGATGACTATATCTCATATCTTCAGGTAAAGAATGGATTATGTCTTTTGGCTTTGATAAACTCAAAAGAAAAAGGGGTAAATAGTTTGATATCACACACCTAAATTCTGGATGATCTATGCAGAAAGCATTAATATTATGCTATCACATAAATGCTCAACAAAACTGTATTTAGAATCTAAGATGAAGCTCAAAAAAAAATATCATTTTTTACAGGAAACTATTAATTTAGTACGGTTGCATTTAATGTGTGGCTCTGAGGTATAAGATCACCTTTAATATATATAAACTTTCCAGCTGAACAGAATCCCATTACAGGTCTCTACTTTCCCCTTTAGAAATGCACTTCACTACCTGAAGTACACAGTTTTCTTCAGTCTAGGGAACAGTATTTTATGCAGAAGGTGTGGATGTGACGCAAGGACCAAAAGTTTACTTCATTAGATCTCTTGGCTCTTTCCGAAACTGCCCATATTATTTGCAAGTCCTTCCAGGCTCGTTAGGAAAATGTCGCAAGTATTTTCTTGATCACATCAGGTGCTCAGAAACCATCATGACGAGTGCAGACAACATAATGAATGAGATTGAGTGATAGTGGCATCTGCTATATTGAAGAGCCTGTCAGTGTTTCCACGGGTGCTCTGTGGTGCCTCCACTGACGTACTGACCGTGCTGCTGGAAAACACTCCAGGGCATCAAAGTTGCCCTAGCATATGCGATGAGTACCGAGCACAGCCCAGGAAACTGAGACAAAAGCCACACTGCTGTGGTGTAAGCTGTCAGAGCCAGAGGTGGAATTTATTTTGCAGAGACATGATCTGTGATCATACTTCCAAAAATGTAAAAACAGTATACACCCATTATGCCAAACTGGAATATTTTGTAAAAATCTTTGACTTTTAAAACATGTATTTCTTTGCTCTCACCTAACAATGGGTTTACTAAACTAATTTAAATGCAGAATTTTGAACTTTTTTTTTCAGTCCCACAGAAGTAATCTAAAAGAAGTCATTGCAAAAAACTTTGTTAATTATTCACCAAAATGTAGCACCTAAATGCACTGAAGCCTAGAAGAAAGAGGTAGAGCATCCCACATACTGTGTTGTATTGGAAGGAGTAATCAATATCTAG
Organism: Tringa tobata; assembly: GCA_033628505.1. NCBI lineage: Eukaryota > Metazoa > Chordata > Aves > Charadriiformes > Scolopacidae > Tringa > Tringa tobata. The sequence continues at coordinate 7,763,769 of JAHREE010000152.1, read as the reverse complement.
TCAAACTGAACTACACCACAAATAAATATAGCTTGGTGATTTTAGTGAGAGCTTTGCCTGAGTAAATATCTGAACGGCAGATCTCTCTGCCACAAATATACAACTAGAAAGCATTTTGATACCTGTCTATGGCACCCAAAAGAAACATAAGGTGGTTGTATAAAATGTTTTAAAATAATATTTATTGACACATTTCTTAAATAACTATTCTTAGAATTATATTTTTAGAGTTTTATATTATTTCATCCTTGATGTAAATGTGAAAACAGATATAATCAGGGTTGCTTAGCACTGGTAGCAGAACCTGAAGGGAGATCAGGATCTTCTGCAGGCCAGTCCAGTGCTCTAACCAAAAAGGTCAGCAGACTGGACCTCACATTACAATTTGTATTTCTTCTACCCAGTTCCCATCTCTTTCATTACTTTACTATTTTCATGACCACAGCGATTTGGCATGCGTGTCAGCAAAGAAAAAAATTTTGTCTTTTCTTTTTAACCAGAATATCTATGCTTTTGACATGACTGCAAATAAACTGGCAACACTGTTTTTTATCTCTGGCTGTGTTCAACAGTGACAATCTGGTTTTTGGAAAATCAAAATGCCTCCTTCACATACCAAAAGCTACATCTTTTGAAAAGTGGAGTCCACACTTTTGGACTCAGTGTGATGCATTTCGTGACTTTTTTTTTTCCAAATGACTTGTTGAAAACTGCCACCATATCACATACACAGTCTAAAAGCATGGAAGAGCACACAGGTAAGGAGCTACACAGGATAATATACTGGGCCAAATAGCATTGAGGAAAGAGCACCAAAAAAGCAATATAAAGGATTTTTGCATTATTTTCTATCTTTGAAATATTGGCCAATTCTGAAGGAAACTATTTATCTGAAGGTAACTAATAAAGGTTTTCTTTGGAGGGTTAAAAATACAGTTGGTAATTGCCCTTCTGTTCTCCTGGTATTTGAATTCTGAATCTTTGCAAGATAAAGGCAGCTTCTTTTCACTCTGCCATCAACTAGACATAGTGAACCAAAGAGAAACTTCATGTAATAACTTTGTTCATGGAAATGGATGAGATCACAACTTGGATTTTGCCATACCAGTGAATTTTGATTCTTATTTCTTTTGGGTGAAGGTTGCCTTTTTAAAAATCTTTTTATTTTATTTTATTTATGTTAAGCTAAGCAACCAGTTCACGCAAAAGTAACCCACGTATAAACAAGAGATTTAGACAGCTCTGCATTGCCCCCGAACTCCATCAATATTTTTCCATCATCACTGTAGCAATATTTCTCAGTTTTTCTTCTTTCCTCAGATTTTATATAAAGCATCCAGACACAGTTATGGTGGGTGAGTACAAATACTGTGCAGCTTTGTGTGCTGCAAGATTAAATGCCAATTAGTTTTGAAAGAATTTGTGTGGGCTAGGATGGAGGAAGCTGTAAAAGGGTATTCAAACAAATCCAAATCAGCTGATTTGCTACATTTTAATATAAAGAGTTGTTAAGTTTGTCATCTTCTCTAAACATGGGGTCATTGTGTTGCAGCAGTAGGCTTCATAGTTGTGTCTTCTGTGACATGTACCTGTACTCCTGCAAAGCCATAATGGTCTGCAAAATAAAAAAGTAATAAGACAATTTTAAAGTAAATTTTTCATTTTTTTTAAAAAATAAATCTTTTAAACCCAAAATCTCACAAGGTCTGTGCTTGCTTAATTTTCTGACACTTTTTGGTATACTTTGAACATCATTGAACTGTATGTGTAAGTCTTTGAATCAAAAATGGTGAGTTACACATGAATGACAATAGGATTGTGCTCTACCAGAGTAATTTGAACAACATACTTCACAGTCACTTAACTTCACAGCATTCATATAGGTTAGAAAATAGCTGTTAAGTCCATTTTACGTGTTGCCCAGCTCAGGTGCAGGTTAAAGGTTGCTTTATTCTCACAATAAGAGTTTATTCAAGAACCTACCCCTAATCCTTGTCTTAAACTCTGACATTTCCATCCTAGCCCCTTTTATCTGGTGAGCACACATTTGTCAGTCACTGTTTCTTTCCCATTTTTTTTTGCTCAACCTTTCCAAAGCGTTGATACCAGAATAGGTATATCTATCCATGTGCTAGCAACTTAAATGGGAAACAAAGCCTTCTTACAAAATTGTATGCTGTCCCTAATTCAACATAGCACTTAAGCAGGCACTCAGGTTTAATCAAGTGCTTGGACATACTTTGGGAATTTCCGGTGTCAATTGCTGAGCATACAAAATTTCTACTTATGTAGCTAAGTACCACTTTACTTTTCCAGTGAGCAATTTCTTTTTGAAGATGCTAATCTGAAGCTGATGAGGACATCTGAACATGAACATTTGGAGACTGGGCTGAAGTCGTATATAAATTGGTTTGCAAAGTAATAAAAGATGCAGTTTGTGAGATTATAGGTTTCAAATACTCTTATTATTGCATATTTTTTCTGACACTATAATTGCTCTGGGAGTTTCTAAGCATTGTATAATTATGTGGTGGGTTCAGCTTTTCTGGCCGCCAGGTGCCCAACCAGCTGCTTTCTCAGTTCCACTCCTGAGCAGGACAAGGGGAGAAAATACAATGAAAAACTCCCAAGTTGAGATAACTAGAGGGAGATCATTTACCAGTTACGATCATGAGGAAAACAGACTCGAATTGGGGAAATCAATTTAATTTATTGCCAATTAGATGGAGTCAGATAATGATAAATAAGAAAAATATTAAAACAATTTCCCCCTACTCTTATTCCTTCTTCCCAGGCTCAACTTGACTTCTGACATCTCTATTTCCTCCCCCGGAGAGGGACAGGGCCATGGGGACTTGAGAATTCAGTCAGTTCATCACACATTTTCTCTGCCACTTCTTCCTCATGCTCTTCCCTTGCTCCAGTGTGGTATCCCTCCCATGGGACACAGTCCTTCAGGAACTTCTCCAGTGAGGGTGCTTCCTACAGGCTTCAGTTCTTCACAAACTGCTCCAGCATGGGTCTTTTCCATGGGTTGCAGTGTTTCAGGAACAGATTGCTCCAACATGGGTCTCCCATGGAGCCACAGGTCCTTCCAGGAGCCTGCTCTGGTGTTGGTTCCTCTCCACGAGCTGCATTTTCCTTTAAGATATGTCCGCCTAACTCAGCATGAGGTCTTCCATGGGCTGCAGCTGGATATTTGCTTCACCATGGTCCTCCATGGGCTGCAGGGGGACAACCTGTGTCACCATGTCTTCACCTGTGTCACCATGTCTTCTCCAGGGCTGAATCTCTGCTATGGTGCATGAAGCACCTCCTCTTCCTCCTTCGTCACTGACCTTGGTGTCCGCGGGTCTGTTTCTCTCACATATTCTTAGTCCTCTCTCCCAGTTGCTATTGCACAGCAGTTTTTACCCTTGCTTATATATATTATCACAGTGGCACTACCAATGTTACTGATGGGCTCAGATTTGGCCAGCAGTAGGTTCATCTTGGAGCCATCTGGCATTGGCTCCATCTGATATGGACAGCTGATCACTTCTCACAGAGGCCGTGTCACAAGCAGTCCCCTTGCCACTACTAAAGCCTTGCCACAAAAGTCTAATACACATGGCAAGAGTCAGAACTTGACCAAGAAGCATAAACTCACAGAAGATTAAAAAAATAAATTAAAAAAAAAAGAGCAAAGAGGTAGAATTATATAATTGTATACATACAGGTGAGTCGTATATGAAGACCGTAACTTATGCAAAGGTGCAAACATCCAACTGAAAATGCTTTTTCTGAGTTCCAGTGCAATGCTTTAGTCATCTTTCTTCTCAGATGAAATGAAGGCAGTAAAAGAATAATTTTGTTATGGGAAATATGAGCTATCGAAAAAGGAGTATAGCACAGGTAATCTTTGAAAGGGGTGTGAGTGCTTATGTGCATAAAGTGTATTTCTGAATACAGAATATTAATATAGGCCAAATAAAACAAATAGAACAGCTTCACTCTAAATCTTGCAGCTATTGAAAAGCTTCTTACAAGGCTTTGTCTCTAGAATCCTATAATATAATCTGAAATGTCAGTACATTCTCCTAAGAAGATTTAGCTAGTATATCCAATTTGCATATCCTAGAAAAAAAGGCCTTGCACAGTGTGTTCTGCTAATACAATTAATGTTCGGTTATTAAAAGGAAACTTTTCAAAACTGTTAATGGAAAGGCATGAGGATGAAAGCTTAAATTTGGTGTTTTAACAGAAAATGGAGTTTTATCCAGTTTAAACTTCATACTTTAAAACTGAGTCTGGGAATAAAGTGTATTGAAACATAAGTGGATGGCCAATGGGAATACGGTCATATTTCAGATGGGAAATTTCTAAGGAGAAAGCAAGCAGATATTAGCATATCAGTATAAAGTAGATATGTCTAATCAAAGCTGTCCCAAATTACACCTGGAATTCCATAGTGAGCTTGGACAGCCTTTGGTGAAATGCATTTTTATATGCAGAAATTTTAACAACTTTATGGAACTTTTTTGCTACATTTTGGATCCACCTCCTACTTGTCTGTGCATTCTTGCAAAGCTCAAGACTGGTAGGATTGCTGGGAAACAAGGGAGAAAAGGTTCCATAGTGGAATTTTACTGGCTTCAGGTGATGCAGGATAAAATCATGCACATGAACTGGACTATATCATGAAATGATGCATATATAGCTTCCTGTCCTAAAATCTGAATATTTCATACTCAGTTCTAGAGCTTTGGGTAAGAATTTACTTTCCTCATAAGGAAAGATTTTTTTGCTTTGACATACTGTTGGACTGAAAAGTGTATCATGATGGGGCTCTCTGTGACATGCCCCTTTTTGTTGCTACGACATGTCCCATTGAGCAATGCACTATTTGAGAGGCTTTTCTTTGCAGTGGAAGGTGTGCTGTGGGTCGCGAAACACCGCTCTCCCCTCTGTGTAGGCAACTCGTACTTGATTTCATTTCCTTGCACACTGCTTTTTGAAACAGTTAGATTGATCACACAACATCGCTACTTCATATTAGGAGCTGGCATAAATTATGCTCCATTGTCTTATCAATATTCTTTAAATCTGTCCTTAATTTTCCTCATCTGGGCTGTAAGGACATTTTCACTGAACAAGAACTTCATGTTGTGTCACTCCTTCTCCCACCCCATTTTGAAAGATTCAATTTTGAAAAAAACATGCTTTTATAGGGGCAATTTATTTAACTGTAACTTTGACCCAAGTGTTGATGGAAACTCTTCCAAAACCAGGCAAATCCCCGACTGAGAATGCATGTTGGTGAAATGTTTTTGCTGTATGTGTCAGATTATACAGTTGACATGTCTGTATGTTGATAGTAGTAACAATTTGAAAACAACCAAACTTTTGCTTTTCTTTAATAAAAATACAGTCTTGGAACTGAAAAGTATTTAATATTTTCTGAATTGGAAAGAAATTTTATTTGTTTTGCTCTCTTCATTCATATGAAAGGTGAGTGAATTTTAAATGAAGGTGACAAGTACTTTGATCTATCTGTCCAAATGAGGAAGTTTGTGTGGTTATCAGCTATAGCCTGTAAGGGAATTCTGTAAATCTATCAGAAGGTAAGAACTAAACTGGATGTTAAACTGGATGATATCTTGACTGAGCTTTATGAAACAAAGTCTCTCCTATGTGACATAGGCATGAAACAGATTTTTTTTTTAATTCAGAACTGTGTCCTATGTTTCCTGTAGTGAGCTGGAACTACTGTTAAGTAAATGAACACTGAAAAAACCCCATTATTTATTAATTCTATTACATTTTCCTGTTTGTGAATTGTCCACTGGTACTCATGATTTTATTTAATTTACTCATAAAATAATGCCTGCAAATACTTCATCTACTACAGATTTTTTCCGATAAGCCGAGGAAACATCTGATTCTCTACATTTATGTTGATTTTTTGTGTAAATACTCCAGAGTCTGCCTTACAAATTATTTGTCTTAGATACCTGTGGAGAAGAAGACTGTTCTCAACTGGAACATGTTTAATTTACTCGGATCACCCCTGATCTAGGGAGCTTGTCACAGGCACTTTTTCGGTGTTTGATAGGGGACTGTTAAAATCAGCTATTTGTGTTGCAAAATACTATTTTGTTCATAAATGGCTGATTTTAACTTTCCCTCAGCAATCTTGATTTGAAACACAACGTTTCAGCAAGTAATCCAGCTGGTACACTTTTCTGCTAGGAAAATTGCACAGGGGCAACAGAAAAATGTTACAGAAGTTTGATTAAAAATATGACTGCCCTTTTATTGCTGTGAAGGTCGTGCTTTGCTTTTTCTGGCGTAATGCAAGTCGTATTTGGCGTGGCTCTGCAAGCATAACGTGCAGCAATACACTAGGCAATGACTATTAATATGGCAGTTCAGCTTTGCTTTTAGATGTACTTTTGTGCATGGAGGGAAAATCCTAACTTCAGAGGAAAGGCATTTTAAAATGATGGTATCATTGACACTGGGCTTGAGGAAGTAATCATAATACCTACACATATATGAGAAAAAATTGGAGTGACTTTTCAGTGGAGGATTTAGCAGTTGAACAAGATTTAGTTTGCTTTGATGTCTCTCAATTCTGTCTCAGAAATTTCCCTGGGTGCCCACAGCCTGTGTAGACAACTGTACCTGGAATAAAGAGAGGAAAAAGCTGATCCATTAAGTAGCCTATGCACTACAGCAGCTGCATTAATCAGACCACATAAGCCATACCTCTTCATGTAGTGATATACTAATTGATTGTTGCTATACCTGATCCGACAGTCTTGGTCCACAATGACTATCAAAAGCCTGGGGGCTACTGGTGTGTGTTATGGTACCATTTTGTGGTTAAAAAAGCCAAAAGAGATGGAAATTAGATAGAGAAGAGTGTTGGTCTTGCTTTTATGGCATGATTGTGAGAATTGTTTTCTTGCAGATCCATGCAGAATTTGGCTGTCAGTCCTGCAGTAGCCAATTTGATGACATCTGCAGCTCACCCAAGTTAGTATAAAGTCCTGAATGTACAGGCAGGATGGAGTGTATAATGAGCTGATTATCTGGCTCAGATTCTTTCTTTTATTGACATTCATTTTAGGCCAAACTGTGCCATACTACAATATAAATTGGGGTTGGCTTTAGTAGTGACTTGGTATGAGAAAAAAAAAACCAGTACTGAGCTGGTTGTAACATTTAAAGAATTTCCTTCCCATACACACACCCACACATGGAGACCCAAACACACACACACACATATGTCTGTATATACCCTTCTTCTCTTTGGGGATGAACATTAGGTTTGTTCTTCTGTTATTTTAGATAACCTTGACAAGTATATACAAAAGGGACCTTCTTTTCTCCTCAGACAGCAAACTCATTTAGCAATCTTGACTTTAATCTTAATAGTACTACATCACTAGTGGGTCACTGTGGCCAAATGCATCTTATAAATGACTGTATTGTATCTACAGGGAGACCTAGGGGTTTTATGACAGCAGCCTCTCTTCTTTCTGAAACATAAATATTCATCCCAAATTTAAAAAAAACAAGGGAATCATAAAATAATGGGGGGTTGAATTTATTTATTATTTAGCTGAGGACATTTTTATGGGGTAATAAACTCTTTTTCAGCCAAAGGCATATTGTATAGACAGACCCTGTTGATGACAAACACTAAAACAAGAAATACCCTAAACCCATTAAAACAAGATAATTATCAACTGTAAATCAATGTCGTAATATCAAAGGGGACTATTTAATGGATAAAGAACAGAGAAGACAAAAAAAGTTGCAAGGGGTAGAGCATTTGAAAAAGTCAATAAAATTCATTTAGAAACAAAAACCTCTGTCTAATTGTAATTTCATTGTGTTCCCTGCTTTCACTCTAGATACTGCTATATTTGAAAAATGTGACCATTCCCTTGCTCTAAGCAGCTGCATGTCTGCAGTCAGATTGCTTTGTAGGTCCATTGCGTCCTGCACTGGCCACTAAAAACTCTGACTAAAAACCTGTCCAGGTCAGTGGCAAGATTATTCTTGAGTCTACTAAGATTTAGAGAAGCAGTTTTTCATTAGGGCTAGTGCTTATTTTATTACCTTGGAAAGCAAGAACAAGATGGTCAGTGTCTCCCACGTGTCTGAGCTGTACAGATGTTCCCTTTTGTTTCAGTCAAAAGCAGCAAAGGCAGCGGAGAGAAACCAAATAGATGCTATATGTGTAAGAACTAAATTGGCTTTTCTCTGTGTAGCATGACCATGTCTGCATTTGGCCACCTGTCCATTTATTATCTTCTCTTTCTCTGGCAAACAGATCAGGGTTTCACAAGATGATGCTGAAATGACACTCGGCAGAAAAAGGTTGAGCCTTCCAGTGATTCCTGTTTGCTGGAAGTCCTCAAAGTATCTGTAGCAGGGGACTGTACAGGCTTAATCCACAGTTTTGTTCCACAGAAATTTTCAGATTCAAGCATAAAATAAAATTTTGTTTGCTTAGTCACCAAAGTCATGTAGTTATGAACTCATTTTAAAATCAGTGCATTTATCTGCCACTGTTTAAAGATTTCTAATTTAACTAAATGTTTCATAAACCTCTCCTTAGACTCCTAACACATTTGAAATGTTCTGTATTATAATAACAATTTTAAGACTTTTTTTTTTTGCAACTTCTGGTATTTTTGAACAGAAAACACTACATCAATAAGAAAATAGAACTTATTTCTACATAACTCCAAAGAAAATTTTTAAAGGCACAAAGGGTTCACAAACAAGCTTTGCCATTGATGGGAGTTACAGCTTTGCCTGCTTTGATTTTATCTATGTGAATTTTAAGTCTGTATACCAAAGGGAATATGGCACTGTGATACCGTGGAGTGAATTCAGGTTTTAAACTTTACACATTCAACTTACATGTAACATGCTCTAACATGCTCTAGGCAATCCTGCTTCAGCAGGGGAGCTGGACTAGATGATCTCTATGGTCCCTTCCAACTCTAAAAAATTCAGTGAAATTTAGTGAAATTCAGTGAAACTCAAAAGCCCCAAATAACAGATCAACATGTGTTGCCACTGTCTTCCACAGTGAAAGTGTGCCTCAATGTCACAGTCAGAGGGCAAGCTTCTTCAGATTTCTGACAGTCATTGAAAAAAATTGTCCCCTCTAGTGGGTGATTTGGAGCCTAACTTCACAGAATCATGGAATCACAGAATGGTTTGAATTGTAAGGGAACATCTAGTCCAACACCCCTGCAATGAACAGGGACATCTTCAACTACATCAGGTTGCTCAGAGCCACCTCCAACCTGCCCTTGAATGTTTCCAGGGATGGCACACTTACTACCTCTTTGGGCAACCTGTTCCAGTGCCTCACCACCCTCATTGTAAAAACTTTATTCCTTATAGCCATTCTGAATCTACCCTCTTTTCATTTAAAACCTTTACCCCTTGTCCTATCGCTACAGGCCCTACTAAAAAGTTTGTCCCCATCTTTCTTATAAGCTCCCTTTGAGTATTGAAAGGCCACAATAAGGTCTCCCCAGAGTCTTCTCTTCTCTGGGCCGAACAACTGCAGCTCCCTCAGCCTGTCCTCATAGGAGAGGTGCTCCAGCCCTCCGGCCATTTTTGTGGCGCTCCTCTGTGACCTGTTCCAACAGGTTCTGGGTGCCCCAGATCTGGACACAGTACTCTGGGTAGGGTCTCACCAGGGTGGGGTAAAGAGGCAGAATTCCCCCTCGCCCCACTGGCCACGCTTCTTTTGATGCAGCCCAGGATACAGTTGGCTTGCTGGGCTGCAACTGGACGTTGCCAGTTCATATCCAGCTTTTCATCCCCTAGTGCCTTCAAGTCCTTCTCTGCGGGGCTACTCTCAATCCCTTCATCCCCCAGCATGTGTTTATACTGGGGATTGCCCTGACCCAGGTGCAGGATGCTGCGTTTGGCCTAATTGAACCTCATGAGATTCAAATGGACCCACACGGACCCCATCCAGGTACCCCTGGATGACGTCCTGTCCCTCAGGCATGTCAACTGCACCACTCAGCTTGCTGTCGACCACAGAGTTGCTGACGGTACAGAGCTTACATCTGCCAGGTTACCCTGCTGGGACCTGCTGGGCACTACCTGTCCCAGGCAGACGAGGCAGCTGTCTCTGTAACACCTGGGCGTCTCTGGGATAGCTCAGTTTCTCTTTTATTTGCTTATCCTCTGCAACATGCTGTGTGCTTTTACAAAAGGCTTCTCAGTTAAGCCCCTTCAGAGGAAGTGAAACTGTCTGTGTGGAGAAAACTCAGGAGAAAGGCTGTTGCGGTCAGCTTGGAGATGATTGTTTCATTGAGAGGCAGAGCAGGTGAATTTCCAGTGAGGAGTGAGAAGCCTCTTGCTTCCACAGAGCGCCTGCAGGGAGGAAACAGCAGTCAGCCAGGGCTTGAAGGGTAAGGCAAGGAGAATGTCCTTAGGACTAATTGGGGAAGGTGCAGCGCCTGCTGCAGTGGGCTGAGTGCCACTGGGCTGCTTGGGAGCAAAGCTCGGAGCAGGAATCTGCCTGGAATGGCAGATGGAGTTGGTTATAAACCAATACTTTGCTTCTGTCCTGTCTGTTGAAGTTGCTCAGGGTTTTGCTTTCTTAGAAAGTAAATTTTCCTAGTTTGCACTAGGATAATACAGAGCTTCTTTGAGTAATAAAGCCTTTTACACTTCTGTAGAGCTACCACTGAGCCCTGTGTGACTGAGCTCCCACCACAAACCCCTCAAAGAAGTGGTGCATAAGGGGAAGAGATAATTATTGTGATTTAAGGGTGAGTTAGACAAATGTCTGTATAAAAATTCAGGTAGGGGCCTAGGCAGTCACACTGGTGTACTCTTACTGAGAGCCTGGCTGGCTGGCCCTCACTGCCCTGCGATCTAGAGGTGTCTCTGAGCTCGCCAGAAGCAGCATGTTTCAGCACAGTAGTTCTTCTCTAAGAGAGCATATACCTGCTAACAGGTGAGTGTGTTCACACTCAGGATGAGCTTTTGCCATCTGAAAAAAAAGGAAAGATGCAAGCTTTCAATGCCATTGCGTTCAGGTGTATGCTGCCCTTGCAAGGGAAGCGAGGACTGATGTCACCTCTGTTACATGAGGGTACAGGCCATTAACATTGCAGACAGAAGTGTGGATAGAGAAAGGATTGACACCTTTATAATGGCTTTTCTTTGTCCTCAGCTTCCAACACCTCAGTAAAGGTACCCACAGCAAAACGCTACAAGAAGTGAGCTGCGGACTCAGACTGGACTGTTGTTCCCATAGGAGCCCAAAATCCCATGGTGCCAGAAGTAACTCTCTGATGCTTAGACATGAAAAGAGCATAGTGTGAGGGCTACCATACTACCTACTTCAGGCAGCAAATGGTAGCCTAACTGTGGAGGAGGAAGAATTCACCCATCTTAAAATTCAGGCCATTGTTGCGTGGGTGCTCCCCACAATGGAGGTAATTTAAAGACAGCTCTGATGTCTTGACACAAGGGAGGAGTCTCTAAACACACAGGTACCTAATCATGGTTGCACCCTTTTCTTATTCTGCTTTGGTGATAGTGTATGGACCTTATGGCAAAATGTGGAACTAGAGCTATAGATCTTCTGTTTTGTTGGAAAACAAGGTAATAATGGATTTGCTGAAGAAACAAGGTTTGCTATAGTTACAGCTTCAGTATGTCACATAGGAGATGAGGGTGCAGGCTTAATGAGGAATAAAATCAATATGGAAATAACTTAAACTATAGTCTTTGAAGCCGAAAGAGGGAAGAATCAAGGAAAATGTTTAAAACCCTTCAAATAAAAATTGAATTTTGATTAAGTTAGCCAGTTACTTGAATGTTATTTAAGTATCACTTGCTGAAAGGCTTAAAAATTAAGCAATAAGTTTGTATCTGTTACATTTAGTATTCTGTTCATCCAGCTGTAATTCAGTTGGGATGTTTTATTGACATGAGATACAGGTATACAGCCCAAGTAATTTGATAATGTCACCAGTACCCAGGGGTAGGACTGAAAGGGAACATCACTCCTGACAAACTGGATCTCTTCATTTCCCTGTGAGCTTGCTGTCCTGTATCCAGCAATGAATGTCACCTGAGGCTTGAAGAGGGATAAAATAATCTGCAAGATGAACCCTATCTGTTCTACAGTACTATTTTGTAGCTATTCTGTATTTTTTGTTACTCCTCTCCCCCCTTTTTTAACATCAAGAAATACGTATTTTTGGTCAATACTTCCTTTTTTTTTGCTATTTCTATCAATCCTGGTGGGAGGTAGCATAGATTTTTCTAAGGTTTTATGCTCATAAGTGGTTTAGTACAAGCATGAAGCTAGCAAGCGTGATAGTATTTCTTAATGCACAGCACTTGAGGAGGCAGGGAAAAATGCTGAAATAAGCGTAACAATAATGATACTATTATTTTGAAATTTCAAGAGGTTTTTAACAGTGCTGATGGCACAGTCCTACATAGATGTGGTTTCAGGGGGTTCCTGTCCTTTTGTGGCAGCCTGTTGTCGTGTGGTGGTCTCAGTTACTGTGTAGAGGTATCTGCTTGTTCTGATGGTGTCTTTTGAAGCCCCTGAATCTTTCTTCTTACCCTATACTGAGAATTGCTCTAAGCTAAGCAGTGTTACCTGTTCTTAGTGTTTGAATATTGCACTCCTGAAACATTCTAGAATATTTTTAGTTTCCTGCTAATGTATTTGTGATGTTTTTCTTCTACTCAATAAACCCACACAGTATTATAAATCTCTAATCCCGTTAATCCTTTTGCTCTATTGTCTATAGTTTATCCTCCTCCCTCACTGTCTGCTTATTTTATCCTCTTTTGTTTTGTTTTATTATACTTTCTGCCATTTAGATTGGTCTTGGAAATGGATATTGTCAGAAAATCCTAGTGCAAAAGGAATTTATGGAAGTTTTGATAATGACCTAATCAAGCAACATAGCATGGCCAAATGCCGTATTAGAGCATCTTTAAATCATAATTTCAGAAACTGTATTAATTTCTTTAGCAGTGCTGGTAGTTTAGTCCTGCAGAGGAGGATGGTTGTGGTTTCAGGGGATATGAGGAAATGGGGTGAAGATACTTGTACAGTGGAAGATGGAAGAGAAAATTGCAGTTGACTGGAAACAAATTAAATACTCATGTAGTATCAGAAGAAATTTCATCATATTCTATTTCTGTATTAAAAAAAAATCAAAAGAAAATCCAAATCATTATTCCTAGTTAATTTGCTGTTAATACTGGCTGGTAGTTTCCCTAGATTTTTTACTTTTTCCAGTGTAAAATGTGATTTTGGAAGAAAAGTTTGATGTTGTTAAGAATTGACATTTTTTGAACAATCAGGACAAAACTATTATGTTTGAGTTAATTTTTAATTTCCAATAAGCTCATTAAGAAGCTGCATCTGTCTAAGGTTGTACAGTGTCTGATGGGGGTTATAACTTGGTTATGCTACATTCCAGTGCTTTCCTAAAAAACAATTCCTTGACTAGACTCCATTTTCCATGGTGTACTGTCGGCTGTCCTCTGATCAAACTAACCTTTCTCTATCGCTTAAATCAACAGTTAACTCTGGGAGTTTAGCATATGTTGACAGCGTTGAATAACAAAACAATCTGTCTGAGCTGCAAAAAGAAAATTAGGAAACAAATGTACCTAAAAGTAGCTGTTGCTGTGTTTGGAGTTTTACTGAAGTCCATAGCTTCTCAACTATGCAATTGTGTGGAGAAATCAGCCACAGCTTTTTAAAGCAAATGACAAACATAATATCTGTGAACAAGAAAAGTGTGAAGATACGATCTAAGAGCATCTTAACAGCTTGATATAAAGAAAAGAAAGTTGGATATTACAAAATTATTCTTAACAATATTATGACTGTTTCTCATTCATCAATTATCATGTATGGTGGATTCCAGATATGAAATTACAGGTGTGCTTTTGGTGAATCCTTATATTTTACCTAAATTAAATTGTTATTTGGAATTATTTATGAACAATTTTTTCCCCTGAATTCCACAGCATAGTTCAGTGTTGCTGTAATCCACTTTGTGAAGCAATTGTGTATACCTGGTGAGTGAAGGCTCCATGTGCTCTGGAGTCATATTGGTTCAAACAGACTTTATAAATTCATAGTAGATGTGGTTTTATATTTTAATAGTCAAAAGCTGTGAAGTTTCCAACTTCCAAATAGAAAGTTTACCAAACACCTGTATCCAATTTGGATAATACTCTAGCTAATCTGCAAGTGATGGTTCTGTGCAACTTGGAATCAGCTCATCAGGGAAACAAGGAAGCAACGCCTCAACCCCAAACAAGGGAAAATAGGTCTTTCCACTACCTCCTGGGAATCATAAAAATACAGCTTCCATTTTGTACCATACAGACAGGTTGTGATGTCTACTCCATACTATACCTTTATGGAAAAAACATACGGTTATTTTAGATATCACAGGGACCTTTGTCTTCTCCCCTATATTATCTTTTCAAATGACCCATATTTCTTACATAATAGAGCATTTATTTTCCTCATCAAAATAACATGGCAAGTTCCCAGTAAAGCAATCATAGTGCAAAAAAGAGGTTACAGTGGAAATGATACCAATCATGGCTAGATAGGACTATTAAGAGAGAAAAATGAACTGGAAAGCATACTGTATGCTAATGCTTGGCAGCATAAGCTACTGTTGTGACCCTATTTTGGTTCATATACTGTACCTCTCTGATGAAAAAGTATATTAAGGAAATGCTGAGGGTTCTTAGTTGTGCATTCAGAAGTTCAGAAATGTAGAAAGCTGATTCTACAGCCTTGATTCTTTGCTTCTATACTTATTTATTGTAGCACATCTTTCATTTTGGAATTACACAATAATTCTTAAAAATGTCAGCTGACCTTCTACATTTCTAAAACATCAGGTACACATTGTGTTTGTAATTTTTAGTAATTTTTTTTCAGTCTGGATTATTCATCCAGTTGATTTTATCAGCACAGTGTAGAATATCAGCTTCATTCTTGCATTGTCTTTTTTGTTTGTTGTGGCCAATTTAAAGGGAAGTCTGGAATATTCTTTTCCCATCTTGACATCTTCTCTAATTTACTACAAACTAGTATAAACAGTTTTAAAGCTACAATTTAATTTACTACTAAATGTTAAGAATATACTATCTCTAATATGCGAATCTGTCTCATGCCCTGCAATGAAGTATTTGCCTATGTTGACCATTTACATCAAAGAAATATGGACTTGCTGCAGTGTTTTTGTAGCCCACACACATTGTTATGTGCTATGTGAAGTTTCAACCTTATATGCTTAACTGAAGAACTGATATTTTTCTAATATATGAGTTTATTAGTGATCTTCGATGATTATGTGATTAGATGTGCAACACATAAATATAATTTAATAATAATATTTAAAGTTACCAGTAAGAATGAAATTGAAGGAGAAGAGTAAATAACAGTCCAGAATAGCTGAAGAGAAAGAAGCAAGCAAATGACATGATTTACTAAGGCAATGATTTGAATTTGTAGGTCTTTGGCTCCCAGTCTGACGTAAGTGCCCCTAGGTGTGCCTGGTGCTTCATTTTCTCTTAACTAAAAAAACCCCAAATATTCCACAATTAATTATACATTAGTTGCATATTTTGTTGCACATTCAGTTGCACATTCAGACTTCCAAAACAGTCAATAGCCCAGACATGCTATCACCAGTGTTACAATTTCAAACGTTACTGGGTTTTCTGCTAACACTGAGACAGGCTTTGAAAAGTGCTTGGTAGCTGAGTTTACCCTACCATAACATGTCCTTTATGTTACATGGCAAGTGGGGTCTCTATAACTGTAGGTTGAACATGTCTTTCCATAACTTGTATCTTGCGATCTTCTTCTCTCAGTCATTCTGTTATATGTGCAGCCTGGTACATAGGAATAAGGCCTTTGTCATCATACTTCAAATGTTTTTTAAAATATCCAAAGAACTGGTTCTCTTTTCACCTTTCCCAAGTAAGGTTCTCCCTACATCTTCTAACACCATACAGAGGGTCCCTCTCAAGCATTGTTCAGAGTTAGTGGTAAATAGCTGCTGGCAAGCAGCTTGGACACTTTTTTTTTTGGTTTCTATGAACGAGTCCTTTATGCCTTATGGCCTAACTTGTGAAGTTTGGTGAATAGAAAGAAAATGGCTTCAAATTTTAGGTTTATATTTTTATCAACTTAAAGAAATTAGGCTATTTGTGTACTGTTCACATACTCCTGTAATAACCTGCAATGGTCTCCTCTACCACACTGGATTTTTTACATCCTACCTGTGTATATAGTTTTCTGGACCAACCACTGCTCAGGGACTGCTTTGCTCTGTCCTTGAAGTGTCCACCAGTACCTTTCTCTGCTGTCATGAAGACCTGCAGAAAGACATGATATGTCATTTATCAAATTAACAACATTTGTTCCAAAAGCAATGTGGCAGATGAGGCAGAATGCAATGACTGGAATTTTCTTGGGGTATAAATACACAGAAAAGGGCTGGCAGTGTCCTGAAAAGCTTACAGTCTTAAGGCAGACAACAGACAGCAAAGAAGATTTATGCATTTCACAGATGCATAAAAGATGCTCAGTGCAGGATGATAATTTGTCCAAGGAAGTCTTTAGGTAGCTGGAAAACTAACTTACGCAAAAGACCTTTTCTTCTTGCATGGGTTCCATTTCTGCTTACAGAAGCTGAGAACCTGTCTCTCCAGAAACACAGAAACCTATTGGAAAGACAGTTGTTTTTCAAAGACTGTGAGAAGATAGGATTGGAGAAAGGGAGTCCTGCAAAGAACCAAAGGTTAATTTCCAGCTATTACTTTATGGTGGGAGATGATGGGTCAGAAAGGTTCTGTAACAGTGCAAGGCTATGTGTCATGAGCCTTTGGCATAATAGTCTTTCTAAGTATTGTTACTATATTCAAAATGAAAAAATTCCACCAGCTTTCAGTAACTCCATAATAAATAATTATGTGCCCTGAGAAGGAGTAGAAAAGCCAAATCTGTGCACTAGTGTTCCTTTTTCTAAATGCATCAGCTTTAATTGCTTCAGATGCATGGAAATTATGTCCAGTGCTGCATTCTGTAGGATATGATCTTATGCCTTCATGTACATCAGTGCATTGAGCATATCTGTGCGTGGACTCACTAAGTCTAGTTCACACTGAAATTAACTTGCAGCTCTCACCTCTTCTGCCAGTTATAAAAAAGGGAGCATGCGGCTCCCACAACTGTATTACAGTGCTGTTAAAAAACCCATTGTTTATAAGCAAAAATCCCTTAGAGAAAGGGAGAGACTTTCTTTCCCCAGACTTGGAGAAGACAAAACAGCATCTGAAGCAGTTTCATCTGACGATGGTTTTTGCTTTATTTCTTTTGTGACAGAACAGTAATGGCTCCCTGAGGTACATCATAGCTTTAAGATTTACAATCCAGCCTCTGCAAGGCTGGGCTGTGACACCTATGCCAGATGGTGTCTGCTAAATTACTGTCAACACTGGCATATTTGTGAGCTACCTGTTGCTTTTGGAGGCAGGCAGCAGAAGCTTTCCTATGTTCTGAGGTCCAGCTGCTACACCAGCAAAGTTTTCTTTGGTTTATTTGTTTATTTTTAGTGAATGAAATCTCACCATCTGATAGTTAATGCAATCAGCAAATATTTTACTCTATTCTTCTTCCTCTCTTCTGTCTTTCTCTCACTCTTTGTCACTCTTTTTAACGCAAGCCTGATCTGGCTAGTGGTGCCACTCACACAGCCACAAAAAATGTCTTGTTCAGAGCCTAGCCAAAGGGGTAACACCAATCAGTCACCAGGACTGTAAAGTACTTTCTGCGTGCTTCAAAGTTAGCAAAACAGTAGGCATGTATGTGTAAGAATGAACAATGTCCATTCTATTGTGCTCGTCCTAGACCCTGTTCTCAGGTCTTCTTAGCCCATGTGCAGGCTAGCTGACAGAGATGTCTCGTTCATGCCATGGTTACACCAAAAAAAGTGATAGCCCTGCACAGATTAAAATCTCTTCATGGTATTTAAAAAGTGTAGAAAATGGCAGTACTAATCATCCTACTAATTAAGCAATAAGCCGTGAAGAGATTCAATGGCTTAAGGTTCACTCAGAAAGCTTGTCATGAAACTGGGACTTGATATCATATTTCCCTAACCCTGTGGTGTGTTCTTGGAGAGAAATCATGCTCTTCTCCTAAGTCACCATGGATAGAAATAGAGAAATATAGTTGCAATGAGTTATCATTTCATCCTTGTGGCATTTCTTGACAACTTCTTAAAAACCTTATGAAAATCCATGAAACATCAAGTTTTTGTTGCCATGCCTAGTTTCTTTGAAGTTTCTTTGAATTTTTGATTGTTTGGGTACAGACTGACCCATTCAGCAAAATATTTAGTGCTTGATCTGACTTTGTCTGCAGCAATAAAAGTTCTCAAAAACCCCACTGTGCTCTAGTGTGCTGCACAGAGCTGCCATATCACTCATCTCCTTGGTACCTCTCTCCCTTTTCTCTGTCCATCTCATTTACCTTCATCAGGGCTTACAGGATCATGTATACTTATTATACAATGAGATGATAACTAACAGGGTTTATCAAGTAGCCAGAATTTTTTTTCCAGGTAGTTTATTAAATGGGGGAAGAGTTGTGTATTGTTACAGATTTCAAATGTACTGCAAGCAATAGCCATTTTTTATGTTTGAAGCACATTCAGATCAAAATGATAAACAACTTTGATTATTTTCTTTTTCTTCACACCCACAACCTTTGTCTACAGGCTGACTGAGAAGCTGAGGGTCTAATCCTGTAGCGTGCTGCATTCATATATCTCTCCCTGGCTGCAGAGTACACTAACATCCAGGAGGATTAATCCTTTAATTCCTTAGCGTTTCAAGAAATCACAGATCAGGCTCACTTCTCAGGAAAATGAATGTAACTTTTATAGCTGAATTGCTAAGAACTTAGTCTCTGATGTACAAGTCAGCCCAATTTACCTCTTTCCTCAACATTTAAATGCATGTGGCTGTTGATGACTTTAGTGATTGGTTGGGTTTTTTTAGCTAGTAAACAAGAATGTGCCACATTAGGGGTGTGTTGAGTGCTTGGCTTGGCAGAAATGTTTTGTTTCATAGCAGAGGAGATACAGATAATGTATTTCTAAATATGCAAATTTAGCTAGTATGTGGAGGAAAGTGTGTGGAAGAGGAATCTAAAAGTACTTCAGAAACTTGGGTAAGCGTTATGGAAACCACAGTCACATTGTAATTTTTTCTGTGTGTCAAAATGTAACTATGAGTACTTTATCTTCTTGATGAAATCACCATTTATAAGTCATTTTTCATCAAAACCACATGAATGGTAGTTGATCACTGCAAATGACTTTGCCATTAGGACCATAGCTTTGGTATTTTTCTTTCCTTTTCAGTATTAAAACTGCTTTGGCAGGCAGTGTAGAGGAACCTGGATGAATCAATAAGTGATTAAACCCAACTTTACATAGATACATGCATTTGCAAAAGCTCCATACATTGGCCTCTTTGTTGACTTGAATTATTTTCACCAATGAAAGAAACATTTGTCAGGGTTAGAAAGAAACAGCACAAAATATTCTAAAATGTCAGCCAAAATGTCTCTGGAAATAAATGCAAAAATAACCTTGGTTTCTGGATGGAACACCTCAGGGGAATTTTACATTGATTGTAGGGTGAGAACTTGGTGTTGAGGGCTAACATGCACACAAATGATGTATATTTTGTACCATTATTATTGGCATTGTAGAAGTATCTAGATGCCTGAACTGAAATTGTGCTATACTCTACACCAAAACTACCTCTAAGTTGTCCTTTTGTCTGCCCCCAAATTTCTCAAGATACTTAGGCTATGCCATAAGAATGGTAACACTTAGCATTTTTGTGGAAAGACTGCTCTGAGTCCTGTAATCAACACAACAGAAGCAGTTCACATCCAGTTGTTCTGATTTGAAATCAAAATAACTAGATTCTTTCTCTCTGGAAGACAAAAGAACAGCAACCAAAGTCTGATAAATTTGTGTTGAATTTTTGCATATTGAGTTTCTATCAGGCTTTCTTAATAGGGACAGTACTTCTCTGGTGCTGTGAGCATGGGAGAAGAGAGCCTGGAAAAATATTTGCTTAACTATCATTGGAGCCTGAAGACAGGAACTTCTTTGCCTCCTACTGTGTTGAGTGTCCATGTATTACCAAAGGTTTTTAAATTGCCTGCAAACATTTGGGAATACTTGCTCTAGCAAAGAAAGCAGTAGTTAGTTCTGAATATGTGTTATTTGATTCAGTGATAACTGGGTTTGCATAGGTACTGTAAGACTCCTGTTTCCACCCTCCCCCCAAGATTAAGTATATCTGATGGGATCCTTTGTGCTTGTTTTTATCTTATTTGTCAGAAGTCTGATATCAGTTGAATCTTGCAAATGTAAAACTCACATGGTAGTTCCAGTAGAAAATTGGAACACATCCTCAGCGTATGTAAATTTCTCTATAAATGACCATACAACTTTAAGCTATATAAAACATTTTCAGGAGTTAAATCTGATCTCCTCCTTCTTGCCACTTTATCTAAGGCTGTAGCTATACCTTGCACTACCAAAATCCCAATAAGCTTAAAGTCATTAATAGAGTAAGAGTGAATTTCTTCACAAGTCCACTTGCGTATTTGCTGGCTCCTGTGAACATATTAATGTGAAACAGTAAGATTTCACCTGTCTTTTTCCTCACTGTTAGCAGAGATTTTTTAAAGGTTAACAGAGTCAGCTCCTGTCTGACTGCCTGCCTGACTGCACGTGTGGACAGAACTGAGTGTTGGCAGAACACCTTAACTTTGCAACTTTCAGGTATCTGCTGTGGTGGATTTCAAAGGCACAGTGATGAGAGGTGGTATTTTTCTAGTCATCACTCTGCTTGTAAATTTATGTTAAAAGGGAAGCACCTGGGTTTCCCTCTGCATATTGATAGTAATGAAGGGTAGATGGATCATTTTAAATGATATATCTGGATCAACTCACCTCAATATCACATAAAAATTTTAATCTAATTTTTAAACTTTCTTTAATGAAATTTCCACTACAATTTGATGGAACAAGCAATTCTGGTGGACAAAAGACTAAGGCATGGAATTTTTGAAACGTGACTGATTTCCACATGATTCTTAGGCATGCACTAATATTAGCAAATGCAAAACTTTGTACCTCTACTCAAATATAATCACATGTTTACTGCATATATATTTAATTCTTTTTTCCGTTGACTGGGACACTATAAAGTTCAATCACTGCATCTCAGTCTGTGTTGACTGGTTACTGGTTAAGACCAATGGGACTATTTACGGAAAGGAATGTTACTGTACTGGAACCTGAAAGTTTAGGTGGTACAGCTGCATACTTGGCCTTTCATGGGACTGGTGTCTATGAAATGCACCAGGGATCTCAAAAGCCAAGGAAGATACAGGTTCGGAAGCCGCCTTTCTCACAGTAATAGAGCAACAGGTATTTCCTGAATGCTGGCTTGGACATCAGGTTGTGTATACGGTGGGTCAAATAAAGGAAAAGAGGCCGGAGGGCCTCGCACCATCCTGTACTCCTGTAGCACAAAATCTGCCAGTCACCCTAAAATCTGGGAACTTTTCAGAACATATTTCCTTACTAGGCAGGAGTACCCAGCCACTCTGCTGTCACGCTGCCCAGTGACTCTTCTGAGCTCAGGTGGACGTCTGGGCAAACAGACTGAGTTGACTCTGTAATGCAGGGAACAAGAGGGAAAGAAGTTACCCAGGCTGGATGAAGTGCAGAACCTGCTCTATGACTCAAACCAATGCTGCATGGCAGGTTAGGAGAGAGAATCAATTATTAACAGGAAAAATTGAATTAAATTGGCAAAATGGGTCCTTGTCACCCCTGCTGAAATTCAGGCAGAACACCATTCAGGAAGAATGGTTATCTCAGCTGTGAAACAGTTAAAAGAGCTGTCCTTTATTATATATGACTCAGAAGCCTGTTAACTCAGTTGATTTCAGCAGGAACAGTAATTATCCTGATCAACACAACCTCTATATTGTAAAATGCAATAAAAATATAGTGAGGTTTGAACTAAAAAGTATCCGTTTGTGGGAGTGTTTTTAGTCCAAATTAAAAGATATGAAATCAATTGCCTGTTTTGGTAGTATAGCTGCTTCTTTCTTAGGCATTTTGTAGTTTCTGTTATAAATATAATTCATGTTTCTAACTGTGCTGTTATCTGCATTGACAAAGGGAATGGAGAAAGAGATTTTTTTTTTTTTTAAAAAAACGTTTTGCTGATCTTGCTTTGTTTCATACAAGGTGCCACAGCATCTCATTGTGTGTCATTGCCAGTATTCCAGTGACAGCACAGCCCATAGAGTTCTGCTCCATCACATAATGTCATCATACATAATGATTGTATCTCATGATCATAAATGGATTTGGAATATTAAATATTTAAATACAAAGGTCCTTGTGCTATCAAGTGACGCTAAACCCCTCACTGAAACTTGAAACTGAAATCAGCAATGAATTCTATGTAAAAATTAATTATGCAGTATGGCATAATGGTCCTCATTCCTGCTGATTCCTTTTTACCCCTTGACATCTTGCTAGCTGTTACTGTGATTAGCTAAAAAAGCATGCTATAGGTTAGGATGGCAAAACCAAAAAAATAAGATGAGCAACAGAATAAAACCTATTTGTAGCTAGTAGTGGTATCACAGCTGATTCCACTACATCAAATTCCCATAATTTTTGACCTATAATTTACCACTGTGTGACTATTGTTTTCCAAGTGAGGTGCATCATGATCTTTGTAAACTCTGCTCAGTTAATAATGGAATAATGGAATACTGGAATTTTTGTAGACTCAAGTTTTATTGTGCTCCACATTGATCTGCTGTCACTACCATTATTATGAATTAATCAGAAATAATAATGAAAATGGACAGAAAACTGTGTAGGCCCATAATGAAGTGACTCTTATATTGTTTCCTACCCCTTTCTGTCTCCTTTATAGAGTTTGGGATGTTCTGCCTTTTAAAGTGTGGAATTTTATTTTTTTTTATTTTTTTTTAACCGTATATTTATAATCGTTACAGTGGTCAGGCCCTTACTTGAACTTGAACTATCACTTGAGCACAGAGCAGGCTCACCTTTCACAAGTAGTAGGCAGATGAAGAGCTGGGCTGGGGGAGGTATGCTTTGCCTTTTAACTATTTTTCAAGCCCAAATAGAGAAAAAGGGTCACATTTGGAAGTGAAGTTCAGCAGGTAGGAGGGCCATTACTATGTAAAATGAGAGTGGTTAGTCCCAGGTTTATTTAGGCTTGGTCTGCACTTTATTATCTCCTGGAGATAAAGTAAAAGGACCAGGTTGACTGTCCACCCAGAAAATAAAAACAGAACCAAAAAAGTGGGGTGATTCAGACTGATAGGGATCCTTTTTAGCTGACAGTAGTAAAACAATTTGCTAATACTTTTAGCCACTTCAGTGGTTCCTATAATATTACCAGTTCGATAGTCCTTCTAATTTCTATAATGTAAGTAATTAATATAATATATAGCAGAGACTGGGCTATATTACACAAGGGAATGTAAGGTCTGCTTGCAGGAGTAAGATTACCCGTAGATACCTTTTTCCATCAGCTCAGAGCATACGGCTTTAATGGCTATTTGTTGTTTACTAGTATTTTTATTTCCAAACATAGATTTTTTGCCATTACTGTTTTTTTTGCCTCCTCTTCACTCATGGTGCTAGACCTAAAAGAAACAACAGTCATAAAAATTGCCTGCTGAGCTGTGCAATATCATCTATTGTATTGACTGCACAGGTAATTTTCAGTGGTGTGAATGGTGCCATTGGGACACAGTCTCTGGAAATGGCTTTGACTTTACAGACATGGAAAGGGTACAACTACTCTGTTCAGAGATGAGCAGTTGATCTGACCCAAGTAGTTGGACTTTACACCAGTTTATTAAAAGTACCAATGGAAACAATGTAAGTGAATCTGGGCAAGGCACTACCTACCACATCACTCCACTGCTGTTGTTCTTACATGAATTTAGTGCTGGAATTGACCCTTTCAATCACTCAATTCTTCTTGTGACCCCAGAGCAAGAAACTGAGTATTTCCAGAGCTTTGTTTGTCTGCTTGAAACTTGCAATTCATCTCATTTGATCACAGTGTTAGTCCTGATGTGATCAATCACTGCCTGCTTTCTGAGTGCCTACAGCATGAAGCTGTGGTCTCCCTTGTTCCTGTCTCCAGGTTTTACATTCTCTTTCTCTCACCACTTGTTTTTCACGATTAATAAAATTGATGCTGTTTTCTCTCTCACTCTGCTCCAGTGGAGTACTGCAAGGCACCAGCCTTGAACTGTTGCTCCCTTTCCTTCCCACCTCTCACGTGCCCTGTGCCTGGCTGCAGCCTTGATTGTGGATTCTGAATTTGGCTGAATTTCTCTGACATATGTTTCCTTGTGACAAGATATTCAGCAATCTAGCAAATTTGTGACAAGTTGGTGCAATCTGCTTTGTCACCTGCTTGCTAAATGGCTTTCTTTCTACATTTGGTATTTGTTGTCCAATAACAGAAATGGGAGAAGAACGAAGTCTAAGGAAAGCAAGTATTTTAATTTACTTTAGATAATGGCATAACTCTAACACTTTTGGCTTTCCCATTAAATGGTTAAGAGATTTTGGTAATAAATGGTCTGGGATGTCATGTTGGATTATTTTCCTGATCGGATATGGTAATTTATTCATTCTATTATAGCACTGGATATCAGGCCAGGAAGAAATGGAATTCCTAGTCAATATTCAGATTATTTTTTAAAAAAGATTCTAAGTGAAATATTTCTCTTCACACAACTAAGAAAAATGTAACAGCATTAACTTTTATTCAATGTGCTCTTTTTTGGAAGTCATTCATGTGATTTTGAGGGAGGAGGGTGAGATAATGAGTACTAAGGTGAAAATCACATCTTCACCTGATGGGATTTGACTTTTGAGCTCCCTGAAATCATGAGAAAATAAGTTAGTGTTTGATATTTAATGGGATTTTTATTTTGCTTTGAAACCTTACTTATCATCAGATTTACACTGTTAAGCCTTTTCTGGAAAAAAAAAAAACAAACCCAAAAAAGGTGTGACTTTGTCTGTCACTATAGATAATTTCAGAAAGAACAAGGCAGACATATTTAGAAAATTAAAGCAAGTTTAAAGTCAAAACAATATGGATTTTAGGGCTGGATGGGTGCTTATTGGGGTTTTAAAGGGCAGTGACACATCTGTCCAGGCAAATGAAGCTTATTATGGAGGGGTTTTTTTTTCCCTTTAGTTTAAATAAGCATCCAGAATATTACCAGGATATGAACGTTTCATTTGTGTTTTACACTGGCAAGTTTTACTTTATTTAGTGTGCAAGCCATAATACTTGGTTAAAATGCTATCTCTAGAAGACATATTGTGAGGACCAAATAGGTTCAAGAAGCTTGTATTTTCAGGTGGATCAATTTCTTCTGCTCTACAAGGCCAATTTGGAAGGTAATACAGCTGATTGCCTTTGTCCCTACAGTATATAGTTCCAGAGGTCTATTATAACATCAAAGAATCACCCATTCTTTGACATAAAAAAGTATCTCACCACAAAACTGGAAATTCCTCTAATTAATCAGGTATCTGATCAAACACATTGGGTTATCTCATTGTGAGGCTAGAGCAGGGAAAATGACAAGACAGATATATTTGCAAGTTAATATTTGCAAGATAATTTATGAAAGCAATAAAGTATATGTGTAACATTAAATTATTTTTGTGAACCAGTATCTTCTATATTCTGCTTGGTAAGTGACTTTGAGTGAGACTGCCCTTGTTACATAAATTATGTCAGGGATTGGTAGCAAAAAGCAGGGACAGCAAGAAACATGGATGAAATAATTACTTCAAAAAGAGCTACCCACATTCCTACCTGGAATTTTATGATTGTTCACTTTTCTCCACAAACAGATTTTGAAGGATGTGCAATATTTCAGATGTTGCTATCTAGATACCTGCAAACACTTGTCTGACCTTTAACAGTGGACATTGTTGACTGCATCTGATTAAACATAAAATAAAACTGTTCTGTTGGATAAATGGCTTGATGTATGGCAATCTACATTTTATGCTGACCAAAAGCCCACTGATGCATACTTAGTATGCAAATAATAAATACAAGTATGAATCAGTTCCAGGGACCTAAAGTAATATTGTTTTGTAAGATCGTGTTATATTTTATAAAGATATGTTAAAAAATTCAATTAAAAAGTAAATTGGAAAACTATAAAGTACCTAGCTAGAATACAAGGGTTAGTTTTATGGATGCTATAAATGTTTAACTAATGTCCATATCTCACTTGAGTCTTAGTTTTTAAATGAACTCTAATGTATTCCAAGAGGACTATTAGTTTTATTGGAACTATTCCATAAGCTGAGTATAGAATCATAGAATGGTTTGGGTTGGAAGGGACCTTAAAGATCATCTAGCTATGAGCAGAGATACCTTCCACTACACCATGTTGCTCAAATAGCAGTTTATTTTCAATAGGTAAATATATTTTAAAAAGGTGACTGGTTCTTTGACTAGTGTGGAGAAAAGCCTTTCCAACAGAATATATGGATTTTCTTACAGTTTGTTGTCATTTAACCCTGACTGGCAACTAAGCACCATACAGCTGCATGCTCACTTCTCTCACCCCTCTGGGGTGGAGGAGAATTGGAAGGGGAAAAGTGAGAAGTAAACCTGTGGGTTGAGATAAAAACAGTTTAATAATTAAAAAGAAATAATAATACTAAACAAGAAAATTGTAAGGAAAAGATAAAAAAAACCAACACAAAACGAAGAGAGAGGAAACTAAAACCCAAGGAATACAAGTGATGCAAACAAAAACAGTTGCTCATTACCCACCAACTGATGTCCAGCCAGTCCCTAGGCAGTGCTCCCCCCACCAACCTCCTCCCCAGTTTTATTTAAAATAAGTGAGCACTATCCCTTCTTTTTTTTTAGTTGATGCATATGTAGGAACTGCTGTACCCAGATTAAATGGGTGGCAGAGTCTGTAATTTAACAGCAACAGCAACTCCTTTTTCCTAGTCCTCTGCACTGAAGCATTTAGAAATATATTCAGATGTGATTCTACTGTGTTCAACAGAAATACCTAGGCAACTTATATCCCCTACCTGTCCCACATAGCAATACTGACCTGGAGCTCTTTCAGGTCCTCCTCTCTGAATTTTCTAGAATATTACAGAAGATTTAACTTGAGTTAGGCCCTAAATATAGGCAAATTTCCTGGGAAATCACCACCACAAGAAAGGCCTCTTCTTTTTTAGATGGTCAATAAAATCTGACTGTCAAAATGTTATTTGCTTGGGGCAGACCTATTCATAGGGTTGTTTTTGCTCAAGGACCTCGTCCACTGTGCACTTGGTGGGTAGTGCAGAAAGACGGGGGAGTCCAGTGTGTACCTCAAAGTGGTTTAATTCTGTGTGAAAATCCATTATCTGAGTTTTATGTTACTTGTTGATGTATGTCACCACTGCTGTGGTCACCATATATTAAAGGTATTATAGCAGGAACATCTTGCTGCTAGCCGAGCTAGAGGTAAGAGGAGGAATTCATTGCAATATTAAGAATTATGGCCTAGTCCAAAGGAACGAGGGATGGAGAATGTAAAGGATATCTATTTAAATTGTTGTAACCCATGATTTGAACTGCATGTTACAGGAAGTACTACAGTAGTAGTGGTGCTTTCTGGAGATGGCTGAACACTTGCCTGTGGATGGGAAGTGGTGCATGGATTCCTGGTTTTGCTTTGCTTGCACACATGGCTTTTGCTTTGCCTGTTAAACGGTCTTTGTCTCAACCAACATTTTTCTTACTTTCACCATTCCAATTCTCTCCCCCATCCCACCAGGGAGTGAGCGAGAGGCTGTGTGGTGCTTAGCTGCTGGCTGGGGTTAAACCACGACACTCCCACTGCATCCTTAACCTTGAAAACCTCATGCACAAATGGAAGTGTGACAGCTGAATGTGCTGCTAACAGAGACTGGCAGGACCACTTATATCCCCTGTACAACAAGGGGTTTGAGGCTTCCTTTTCTGTGATTTGAGTGTGAAATAGAGCCCCTGGAGACAAACGGCATCTCTCGCTGTGATGTGATTCCAGCTGTCAGTGAGACAGCTGCTTTTTCTCTTGTCAGACTTACTTCCTCGCAGGTGAGCAAATAACCTGACAGCTAATTATGCTGTGTGAATTCTTGCATTTTCATTAGCCATAGATGAGCTTGAGTGCTTCTTTGTACTCGACCCAGTGCACAGGTTGTCACCTCAGACCTACTACAGTTTCTTTTCTTTTTTCTGTAGGTAAATTAGAAAAATAAGAGCATCTAGGCCCTGATCTTGCTGTTTTACCTGGACATAAGTTTATCGATGCCAATGAGATTTTAATCTGAATGAATTTAACTCAGTGTGTGTTCTAATTTGTATTCCAGAGATGGCACAGGGTTTGATTTCATATTAGTGTATATAGCAAGCTTTCCACTTCTCTTTAATGCTATTCAGCCCAGAACAATAAAATGATGCTGCTGGTTTAGTCTGACATTAAAAGGTTCATAGCATACTAATCTAGTTGTAGAATAGCAGAAATTTCTGGGCAGTTACTGAATACAGATAATGATCAGATATGGGGTGGAAAGCTGAGGTGTGAGTTGTTTAACATTATGAGAATTAAGAAGGTCAGTCATAAACCTGAGATGGATCCACAAAGAAGGTATAGTAGACAGTGTGATGCTACACAACTCAGTTGAATGTGTCTGTAAGGCTTTCAAGTATTTCCCCTCCTAAATTCCTTATGGAAGAGGAATTCTTAAGTTCTATTCATTCTTGCTCTCTTTAGAAAAAGCAATGGGTGAGTAAAGTTACATTTGTGCATCAAGCTAAAGTTCTTCATCCATTCCACCTCCAGGTGTATATCTTTCAGGTGGATTATGTCATCATTCTGTATGCTTTACTTCAGCTTTGTAAATGATCTTGGAACACCTCTGTGAAATGCTGGACTGACAGGTTTAGAGATGAAAGTCTCAAAGCTTGGAAATTAAATCTGTAAATACTTCATATATAACTAAGCTTCTTGTTATATTGTGAGATTAGATGATGTCTTACATAAAACTTTGAAGGCTCTTAAAGCTCTCTTTGGCTCCACCTGAACAAAGCTATAAGGCATATGAATTAATTTGGCACAAACTGATCCTGTATTTAAACACTGTATAAAATAGCAATGTCTTCCAGATCAGTGCATTTAGTACTTAAATACTCTTAAGGTATCCTTATCCTCATAAAGCCAAATTTGATCCTAAATCCACATGGACTTTACAGACTAACACTTTAGGCATGGGTGAGAGCTGACCTTAGAGTGTCAATGACATTCAGAGTGTCTTGGGAATGCCTTAGCTTTTCTTTAGTAAAACCACTTTACTGGCATTAAAATGCAGTTTGGCTTTATCCTTACTCTTGAATATGCATAGTTTGAATATACCAGTAGGATGCCAGTTGTGACTGAGAAAATTTTTTTTCAACAAAATCATGTGGCTTCTTTGCATAGACCTCCCAATATATCCATTCTTGGCCAGTATCACCCTGGCTGGATTTGTTTGTAGCCTCAACATAAAAGGTTTTATATTTCATTACTACTTGCCTGAGCCGTTTTGTGGCATTTTTATATGACAGTCCAGTCTCATCCCTGTCACTCAAGATTAGTATATCCAGGGGCAGAAATCCAACCAGATAGGTTGCCTTAGGAAGGAAATAGAATAGTTTTTCCACACTCTTTGCGATCTCGCACATGAAGTGTAACAGTTGCTGAGATGAAGTCTGTCTTATAAGAGGCTGAGGTCTTGTCCTGAGGAAATTACATAAGGAATGAAAAGGAAGCTTACTTCACAAAGCAGAATAAGAATGCTAGTAATTATGTTTCAGCTAGAATGAATAATATATTTAACTTTCAAAAGCTCTGACAAGCTGTGATGGGGGAAAAAATTAAAGCTTTAACTTATGTTTCAGGACAGCAAGTCCCATGACAGAAATGAAGTGAGTGTATGTTGCATAAGTAATTTATTTGTGCATCTTTGGCATTGCAGCACTAATAGGCTTGCTGCCAGGTGTTCCAGGCTGCAGTTTGTCATGTCTGACTCCTTAGTCTTTTCAAGCAATTGAAGAAATGGTCTTCTGCAGGCTGTCAGTGTCAGACACCAGCTCACTCACATAGATGAAGCTCAATTAGCTCCCAGGGAAACCATCTTTTAAAAATATAATGAGCTGCACCATGAGAGATAGGTAGACAAGTGATACACAAAATGTTAACGTGGACAAGCAAGAATAACACAGAGCCAAGACTCTTTCTTTATTCTGTACTTTTTAATTTTCTACTGCTATTGTGATCTAAGAAACATTTGTTAATCTGTTGAAAAAAAATAATCTTATTGGCCAGAGCTGACTGTTCTGGTAGCTGTTTGTAAGCATCTTGTAAGTAACTACTTTCTTGTTTAAGATATGAGTGCATTTGCAAGGATATCCTGGATCAAACCTAGGACTGGAGCTCATTAGTGAAACCATACACAGGTATTTACCATGGGACTCCATGTTTTTTGAGGTACTTAATACATGTTCATCGATATCTGTGATCATTTAAGAACCTGTCTTTATTCACGAAGACTCAGGTCTAAGAAAGACGACACGATCTTAATCTCATAACAGAGGCAGTAGAAGCAAGTTGGAACATAAAGCGGAATACAGAAATAACAAAAGAAGCCTGGAGATGTTTGTGAATAAAAAGAGGAACACATTCCATAAAGGTGGCTGGAAATCTTGTTTCCATTGGTTTTTAAGGCTTTTCAAGAAGATAACTTCCAGCAGAGCTTAGAACTGAAATGCCCTTAAAAATATGCCTGTGTAGTCTACAGTGTTACTATAATCAACAAACCAGAAGTCTGCTTTCTGAAATATAGTTTATTTTTGCATACTTAACCAATTTTCTCTCAAAAGAAGCTCAGAAAGAGCAATGTTCAAAAATCAGCAAGTGATAGTCCTGGCAAAAGTCTGGGATTGTCTAGGTGACTATCAAACTTGGCTGGTTGGAAATATCTAATCCATACTTTTTATTCTGGAAGCTATTCCAAGCTCTGTCATTTTTTTTTTCCCACTGGCTTCCTTCAAACTTTGTAGTTATTGCGCCCTGTTTTGTATTTGGTGTGACCTACCTGGTGTGGCTGTGATATACTGATAATATCCTCAGTTTTTCTTGTTAGTGCTTGTGCTAGGAAGCAGACAACTTGCTATTATGAAATTATATGAAAACAGTCCTGTCTTTAATAAATTGATGAAGATAATAAAAAATAACTAGTGACAAATTATTAACTTTTTCCCTCTTTAAATTACTCACCTGTATAATTTAGCAGGGGTTTGATACTTCAGGAATGAAATAAAACTTAATTTTTCAAAGAGAACAGACACTCCTGCAAGACTAATTCAGGATTTGTGTAAGCTTCAGTCTCACTTTATCCATGTGAGTTAGTTCCATTGGTTTCAAACAGGTGACATCCCTAAAATTATTTTCAAAGAACGTACTTAATTTTTTTAAATATCAATTTATAGCCTTAAATGATCTTGTATGGTGCCTCTTCTCATTATCTCTAATTATTTAAACTCTTTCCATGAGCCAGCACTATCCCCTTACAAATTAAATAAGAGCTACTAGAGGTTTAAGAGCTTAAATCCATTGATGAGCCAGTTGTAAGACTGATTTCGGGGGGAGTTATATGCTTATGTGGGTTTTAAGGATCTTTACCTCTGGGACTTGCTCCATTGTATGTCTGTTGGAAAGTACAAGGTGTGGCAGTGCCCTGAGTCACTCTTTATATTAATTTGAATTTTGAAGCAAATGGTAAAATTTGCTCCAGCTTCCATGGTAGAAGTTCAGGCTCAGAAGGAAATGTATTCTCAACATCCTGAAGCTATAACAGGGCATGGACATTTAGGAAAACAAGGCACAAATGGGTCTTATAGGTAAAGAAGATAAATATTTGTGATATAGTAAGATTATAAAAGAAATTATGTGCTTTTATAATACTGAGATTCGGGATTCTGTAAATCTGGTGTCGATTGCAAGAACAACAGAATTCCTGTTTGAATCCAGTTGCCTAAAGTAACACACAAAATACTCTAAAAATATTAATGCCAAGTTTTGGTGGAGAATTGCCTGTGGTTATTCTGATTTCTGGTTCTCTGGGAAGCTTTCATTTTTGTTTGTCCTGGACTTCCTCTGTTAGCATTGGTCCTCTCACTCATTTCTTCCCCATGCAGCAGTCTATGGTAGAGGTATGGTAGACATTCTGCAGAACTGGGTCTAACTGGCAAAGCTAATGGGACCAATCAGCAGACCTAAACTCAGTAGTATTTCTGTTTGTAGAGATGTGTTAAGATTGAATCTTTGGGCTTTCTTTTGGTTCCCTTTACAATCTGTCCTAATCAAACTTCTTACTTTTCCTGTCCCCTTACCTATCTCTGTTTTTCAAATACTGGGAGAAAAGCTTTTATGTTATCGTGGTCAGCAGAGCAATCCTGAAGAAGACCTTGCATGTGAACACGAAGGTCTTCAGGCAAGGATATTTGATGGTGTGTTTGTAATTGGGCATCGCTTACAATCTGATGATCCACAGATTAGTTAATGATAGGAGTCCCCTTCTTTTGGAAAACCCCTTGAAGTACCTTTTCTAAATAAATGATGTAGAATACTGTTTTTCATGTTTCATTCTCAAGCAGAGAAAATATTGCTTATTTGGGGTAATCTTTAGGATTCCTCACAAAAGACTGCACTATCTGTTGCTCTTAAATTGAATTTTTTAGGCTATTTTTTCCTGAAAATATGTTAAATGCCAACACAGTGTCTATTTTATACTAATTCTCATAATGCCTTTCTTAGCTGAAGTTTAGATTTTCAAGAACTGTCATATTAAATATCACTTCTTTCATTCTGTTTTCTTACATAAAGCAAATTCCTTGAATACCTCTCTATCTCAATTTTCCACACTGATCTTTTATGCTCATTTTCTTTTTCAGACACTATTTATTGTGCATACCTCTGAATAAGAACACAGCGACCTCGATTTTTTTGCTTTTCATTGTTTGACAGAGTGGTGCTGGATTCCTCAGACTGAGAAGTAGCAGAAAAAATTTATTGGCCCTTTGTACTCTGCAGATTTTGGATGCTGTTCTTTTATTTGCTGGCTTCCTATAGGTTAGATCATAAAGGTTTTATATTGCTGCCAAACTCCATTTATAGTGCAAAAAGGAGTTACATACTAATGATTTGGAAAGCTCAGACAGAGGTTGTTTCCACACTACTCTTCCTGAAATATGTTCATTCAGTCTGGCCCGAAATTTTCTCATTCTGCTTTTTGTGAGATGAAAAAGTGTAAAGTATTCACCATGTATTCAGATAAATTGGAATACACCTTAAATGTGAATTTTCATTTCTGTACTGGAATTATGCTTGCGCATTTGCTGAAACAGTATGTGTTGTTTTACTTGAATCTTTTGAAATCTAAAATTTTTAAAATCTGAAGATTCATATTTCCCTTTGAAAACTTTGTAGTCTTGGGTGAAATCCAGGACTTTGCCACTCATTTCGGTCAATGAAGGCTTCAAATAGGTTTATTTGTCTGACATCAGGGAAAGAGATTACATGGGATGAGAGAACATTTTTTAGAGAGAGAAAAACAATATAGGTATTAGAGAAGTTCTTTAAAGGTCTGTACTAGAGCTCTAACAGCCAGAGAAGTTTATAAATAAAAATAATAAAAATAAAGAATAGCAACAGATTATAGCTTGTCTAGTTAATGGAACTGCTGTTTTCTTGTGAAGAAATGATGTTATTAGCTTGGGGCTTTGATGTTTGAGTCTGATAATGCAAATGAAAATACATCTTTCTAGACTTTTAAAGTAGGAAAGTACACAGGGGGCCAAAATGTGCTTCTAATGTTTGATTTACTATGTGGTATTTGATCATAAGCTAAGAGTGCTTTCCAAAACTGTCATATTCACCAGCTTTCATATATAACATATTTCATATGAGTGGCCCAATGATTGTACCTGTATAAGAATGGTGTTTGTTTAGATGTGTTTAATAATCTGTATACACCTATATTTGTACATACACGCACACACTCACACGTGTTATTTTTACCTTGTTTCTTTCAATAAAAAGTTAATCATGACTGTCAAAGTACATCTGGTTTTTATGTTAATAGAGGAGAAATAAAGCCTCTTAAAGAGAGCAAATATGAATTAGAATTGACTCCAAATGAATACACTTTAGAAAAAATGGTGCTGACTATAGAGCTGTTGCAAGGTAGTATAACACACCAATAAGGACTAGAGACTATGTCTCTGTCTCTTTCCTATGTCTTCCAGTTTCCTGAACAGTTGAACCTCTCTATTTTTATCGTCCTGTTGAAATAAAATGTATGCAATAATGATTATAAAAGACTATATACAAGCCATTAATGACTCTGCAGCTTACACTGAGAACAGTGCCAACCAGCAAAATTCACTTTCTTCTTTCTTTTGGAAAAAAAATAATGCAGAAAGGACTCTCTCTACTGCAGTGTTCCTCTGCTTTAAGGTTTGAAATATTCTTCTGGGCAGTCAGTCCTGGCTAGAAATATATCTAGCTTATGAATAAAACAAATTGTTCTTGAATGCCAGCTAGACTGGACTTTTCGTGACTAGCTAACATAGCAATAGACAAGCAAAAGTGTTGAAAGTAATGTTCTTAACCAGCACATTTGTATGTTGGACTTCAGACCAGTTTGAATATTAATGCCAGAGTTATAAGTCCCTTAGCTGAAATTATGGGATTGTCCTAGAAATGCTGATTCAACTCAACAACAGCAATGCAAATGTTATTATTGTAATAAAAGAAGCAAAGGAGATTTCAATCTGTTGTCTGGGAACCCTGAGCACACTCACAATGATTTATGGCCAAGCAGACTACCAAACTAAATGCCTTTTCTAGCAAAGGTACATTTTTCAATACAACTGTTGCCCTCCTAAATGATTCTGCATTCTGCCACTGTACTGTGCTGGGAAAATATAAGCCTTTTCTGACAGAGTAACATTGCAATCCAAGATTAAAATCTAGGAAACTTGTCAACAAAAAAGAATGATAATATGATGGAAAATACAGCTATCAAATGAAAATGCCTTGCAAGTAATTTTTGTAATGGTCAATTCCATGTAATTTTCTGTTTCTTTTTTCTAATTCTAAGTGAATAGGGTGGTATGGAGGTCATTTTAATATTTTGGGTAAGTATAGCAGGACAGTAGGTAATTGAAACTAAAAGCAAAAGTAAGTCATTTAGCACAACTGTGACTAGACTTTGACCTCACACTCTTTTGCCCCTGTCAGACACTGGCCTCATAATTGGAACATTTTTAGTTCCGTGTATGAGAACAAGCTGCTTGCATTAAATTGGGAATATGCTCCAACTCATTGCATTAAACTTTTAAAACTATAAAAGCACAGCAAGAGCATACAGATGTTTTCTTCTGGCTACTGAGGATACTTAGGTATGGGCATCACTGAGCCCAAAATCACATTTTACACTTAGGAGCACGCTGGGAGTTTCTTTCCATTAATTTGTCCGTTTTTGTTGTTTTGTTTTTTTTTTTAAACTAATATAAGAATTAGTATTCAAAGCATCTTGCAGTAAAGGAATCCACTGCATGCCAGCTGCAGGAACTTCTCCTATTCCTTGTTTTGAATCTGCCACCAGCAGAACTTGAATTAAAGTTACCTGCCTAGGAAAGACTATCAATGCCTCTAACAGGAGGTATATAGTACACCTCTCAGGGTGCTTTGTTCAAGTAGGTGTTCAGAGACTATTCAGGTATTTCTTAAGTTATATATTCTTCAGATCATCGCTAGCATTTTAGCCTAGGATAGAAGGAACAGCTCAGAAAAGGGGCACTTCCTTTGTGAACAGTAAATCTAAAAGCTTAGCCTCAAGCTCTGTCTTCAGCAGCGGCTTTTCTTCTTTTTTAATGTAATCTTTTTTTCTTGTTTGTTTGTTTTTTTTTTCCCCTTGGTATTTTTTTTTCTTAATTTAGAATTAAAACAGTTTTTCTTTTGGAATAGACATTTTAATTCAAACAGATACTATAGATACTATATTTCAATAGTTTTTCTCCTATTCTTCTTTTCTGGTTTGACGTGCAATAGATTGATTACAGTTTTCTTACCTGTTTCTTTTTCTTATTTTCACATTTTCCACCTTCAGCTGTTTTTTCAGTTGGTAGCAGAAAAAAGAACGTGTAAGTTTTTTTAGCTCAACTTCTCAAAACTTCTGCAGTCAAAGATAATTATAGCCATACATATTATTTTTTTGTCTGTTGATGTTTTTACCTAATTTTGCATGACGGTCCACTACATTAGCTTGGATAGACCTAGAACTATTTTGGGGGAGAGTAAATTATATTACTAGTTCTTTACAATACATACCCACCTACTGCATTTCACCCAGCTTATCCAAAATAATAATTCTTTTGTCCTCTTTTGTAATAATATTCCCAGTAGGAATTTTAAAGTAGGGAGAAAAAGAAATGTCTGACTCTTTCTCAGACAGATTTCCAGGGAAGGTGAGAAGTTCACTTTGAGGTTTGACTTTTATGATCCAGCTTGTCTATCTTGGAAGTAAGCTACTAGCTAACAAATCACTTGTGTTCAGTGGTGGGATTTGTTCATGTTTCTTCATTTCCTCCCCTCATTATCCTGCCCATTTTGGATGAAATCACATTCTCATACTATCTGGTATTGTTTATTAGTCATCCCCCTTTGCCATGGTGTGTTTAAGAGAAATTTTTCCGGCAGAATGATCTAGCTGAATTGCAGGAATGATGCACGTGCTGGAGAAATCCACATCACAAATGGACAGGGCCCTCTTTCAGCCATGGTGGTGCTGATAAATTATTATCAATGTGAGAAAATTAATGCTCTTTGTAAGACCAAGGAAGCATGAAGAAGCTGTCAACATTCTTTCTACTTAACCAATGACAACAAGGCACCTCTAAGTTAAGACATTTGACTAGATTATTTTTTAATACATTGGGACAGCTGGAACTCAGGGCAGTTTCTACTTGAAACTCCAGTACAGCATTTAAACTGCAAAGTGTTAACATGGTGCATCATGGCCATGCCTAGGTGTGCACATGTGTATAATTCTGTCTCTGCTGTCACAGACAGACTTTTGTTGTGCTGCATTGTGAGATCCAGAATAATTTAGCTGCATTAGACATAGAATAAGAAGACAATTTAAATAATAAAGAAAGAAATATAGATGGAAAGACCAATTTTTTTTTTTTGAAGAGAGCAAATGTAAGGGAGTTGTACTTCACTCTCTTTATTTTAATATGTTCACATACTATTTTTGGTATTGTGTGTTTTGCAGAGTCCCCCAAGATAGCTTGCAACTTCAAGGCTGTTAAACCAATGTATAAACCTCATGCTTTTTGGCGGTATGATTCATAACATATTCATGTGCTTTATTTAGACCAGGGAGTTCAGGGACTGATACTCTCAGTTCCTCAGAGGTAATTGTTGACTTTTAATGACTTCAATTGCAGTTGTACTATGCTGTAGTAAAGGAAAGGGAATCCAAACTGAAACAAAACTATTTGGTCTAGTGATGGTTCAATTCTATATTTACATATGAATTAATATATGAATAACATTTCACAAATACCTGAAAGGTCAGGCACCAGGTTTGAGGATGATGTTCTTGCAGTTATCTGCAAGATAAATAAAGCTGACACATATATAGGGTATTATGGGTAAGTCCATACATGTTGTCATCTAAAGATTTTGGAGCAGTCTATAGCATAAATATTCTGGTGCCCTTACAGTATCAATAAAGGTACACTGATAAAGGAGAGTTATTTTGCAGAAAAGTAGATTGCTTCTCTAAGACAGGAAATCAGTGGCGATAGGATTTCTGATGTTGGAGTCATGTTGTTGGACTCCCTTTCTTGCTAACTGTTAAAACCTTACTGCAGGAATTGTCATTAAAAACTTACTTCCTCCGAGCTTAAGGATTTATTAATAAGTTTGCAAACAGACAACTATTGTAATATGGTAACTCATAATTTTTTAACAAAATTTGAGAAAACCAGACACTGTTGCAAGTACATTGATTTTTTTGAAGATTAGCGTTTTCATTATTAATGTTTTCTTGAAAGTACCTCAGCTGTATACAGTTAAACATGCTGTTTCAAAATGGAATATAATACATTTGCAGAGGTGGCTGTTACCTCTTAACTGCTCAGTGCTGAAATATGTTGTAAATGATATCGCTCCAGCATGTTTATAAATATATTTATTACTCCTTGCAAGACATTGATAGGTAGTCCTTGTAAAAGATGGAAACATCTTGGTCTTTGGCTCCTGTCACCTTCTAATACGGCAACATGCTGAGAAATACAAGGCAATAAAGCTTGTTATTTACAAGGTTGTGCCAAGTCTCGCTGCTGATAAATACTTTTCTAAAGTTTGTGGATATCATTTATTCTTTCTATTATTAAAGCAGTGTCCTCTCCCTGACAGATGAATCAGCTTCTTATTTTTGGCCACCTTTGGTGTGTTCACTTGATTTGCAGCATTGCCTAAAAAGGAATGCTTTCCACCTTAGTGCAAATCAGCAGGTCAGACTTATAACAAACATCATAATGGAAGTAAAACCAGGAAAATGTTAGTCCTCAATTAATGATAGCTTTAAAGAGTTAAGTTGATATAAAATTAGCAGCACCAGGTTAACAGTTGAACTTGATGATCTTAAAGGTCTTTTCCAATCTAAATAATTCTATGATTTTATGATTACACTTATTTTTGTAGGAAATGTGAAATTTATGGTGCAAGCCTGTACCCTAACTCTATTGGTTCAAGGTTGGGCAGAATTTTGCTTTCTTACTGTAAAATAGTATTGAAAGCAAACAACTGGATTGTCTTAAATAAATCCAGTAAAGATTAAAATTGTTGATTTAAAATAGACTTCAACAATTTACGTGCCTTTTATTCAGTAAAGCATGTCCCCAATTTGCATATTCAATTATAGAATAAACAGAACCTTAATATGTTTTTCCTTAACATTTTAAAGTTGACTTAACTATAACTTCTACCTATCTTTTTTCTGTTTAACAACCATTGCATAAAATATTTAAACTTAAGCTGATGAGGCATGGTGTGGGCCCTTTTG
Organism: Tringa tobata; assembly: GCA_033628505.1. Lineage (NCBI taxonomy): Eukaryota > Metazoa > Chordata > Aves > Charadriiformes > Scolopacidae > Tringa > Tringa tobata. The sequence continues at coordinate 7,724,335 of JAHREE010000152.1, read as the reverse complement.
CTCTACCTCCATGGGCATTGTGTGGTCAAAGTAAAATTTTATTGGAGTTGTTTTACATAGTTATATAAAACATATAGATATGCAATATCTGAAGCTGATTTGGAGGGGATGTATCCTTTAATAAACATAAAGAGCTGAAGATATGCGAGTAACTTACTAGGGGGTTGAGAGCAATAGAGAAGCACATCCAGAACAGACTTCTTCATATTAATGGGGAGCCACAAGACTTGCAACTTGAAGTTTTTATGTTTTTTCACTATGCCTTTCTGTTCTGTGTAAAAGCACCAGGAAAAACTAATTTGTAATGAGACTTGTGGTGAGTATCTCGTACTGGTAAGTGGAAAATGATTGACATCAAGACTGGAAGACAAGGCCCAAATTGAATCTGAGCTCTGATCCTTAAAAATTCATATACAGACCATTTAAATCTTAATTTTTCTGAACAGGTCTTTAGGATTTTCTCTTCTCGGTTCTCCGTTGATTGCTGAGCTCACTAAGTAATATATCGTGGTTATTTTCTTATCGGAAAAGAATATCAGTGTTTTGGGATTCTGGCTGTCAGTCTCTCAGAACAAGAGCCTTGTCTTCAGTCAATTATACTTTGTGGCTCTCATCTTTTCAGGTGAGATCAAGATTTTAGCCTTGAAAAGTAATATTTCCTGTATTTTTTTTATTGTTGAGCTACGAAAACAAAAGACTAGCTTGAGTGTTTGAATGAGTTCTTCATTGCAAGATACTGCTTTAGGCTGGGGATGCTTACATTTTTCATTGTGTGTGTTATTTTAACATAAATTCTATTTTTGATAGAGGAAGGTTGAGAGTCATTTTTAAAAAAATGATTATGTATTGAAGTTAGCTATTCTAATTGTATCTCTTCAGATGACTTTAACTTGCTAAGAAGAAAGAAATTCATTTGACGAGAAGCTCAACATGAGCCAGTGATGCACGTTTGCAGCCTAGAAGGCCAACCGTATCCTCGGCTGCATCAAGAGAAGCGTGTCCAGCAGGTTGGAGGTGATTCAGCCCCTCTACTCCACTCTTGTGAGATTCTACACAGAGTACTGTGTCCAGCGTTGGAGTCCTCAGCACAAAAAGGACATGAACCTCTTGGAGTGGGTCCAGAGGAGGGCCACGAAGATGATCAGTGGGCTGGAGCACCTCTCCTATGAAAACAGGCTGAGAGGGTTGGTGAGTTGGCACGCTGTTTAACCTGGAGTGGACAAGGCTCCAGGGAGAACTTATAGTGGCTTCCGGTATCTGAAGGGGCTTACAAGAAAGCTGGAGAGGGACTTTTTATCAGGGCATGTAGTAATAGGACAAGGGGTAATGGCTTCAAACAGGAAAAGGGTAGATTTAGACAAAAAATAAGGAAGATATTTTTCACAATGAGGGTGGTGAGGCAATGGAAGAGATTGCCCAGAGAAGTGGTAGATGCCCCATCCCTGGAAGTGTTCAACACCAGACTGGATGGGGCTTTGAGCAATGTGGTCTACTGGGAGGTCTCTCTGCTCATGGCAGGGAGGTTGGAACTAGATGATCTGTAAGGTCCCCTCCAACCAAACCCATTCTGTGATTCTGTGAGTTTATTTAGTGTAAATTATATAGTCGTGGAAACACTATACCCTTGAGATGAGACATTACTGACATGTATTTTGAATTTCTTCTCTTTGTCCATTAACAATTCACAGGGATATCAGATGTTGCTGTTCTGTATCTCGTTTCCTCCAAAAGCAAAGCACAGCAGAGGTATAGTTTACATGTAGCTTTGCATTTTTTTTCCAGTTGAGTTTGCAAAAAATCATGGAAGAATTAGATGTGGGAACATAACTTAACCTTCCCTGAAAATACCGATTTGAATCAAAAGTTATACAGCTACATTTTCAATCTTACACCTGTAGTTAAAGCTCAGCTGTCGCACAGGACTAAAAGACTAAGTTTTTTCAAGTTTTCATTAAAAAGGCATCCTGTCAATTCTTTACCTAACTGGAAACTGAAGTCTTGCAACAAATTGTCCTGTGATGTATTTCTGACTGACTGCTGCATTCTGCATATGTGTCTGTTCCACAAAGGATCTCATTCACTCGTAAGCATGAATAAATTTGTATTTATGTTAAAATAAGTCTTCAGACTGTTTTTTCCCTTGTCACTTTAATATCGTTCTCCTCCATAGCATGTTTCAAACCTTGCTTTGTCTCATGGTTCTAACCCTTTGTAAATAAAATTGTATCAGTACTAAACAGTAGCTTACTGGTATTTGTTCTTGTTTCTCAGAAGCAGGTTGCTTTTTGGCTGACCTTTCTGGATTGCAGCAATAATGTCCCTAGTTTCATAATCCTCACCAGACCTATACCACAAGTATCTTTGATTCACATCTGCCTTATTGGCTGGTAAAGGAAATTAACACGCCCATATAACTACGTCTTTTCCTCCCCAACCCAGGTCTATAGACAGAAGATAAATATTTAAAGTGTCAAAAAATACAAACTTCTAGGAAAAGATACAGTGAAAGAAATTACTCAAGGATACTATATATACTGTTATTTTTTTTTTTTCTTTGAGAAATGTTTAAACAGAAACAGGAAATAAAAAGGTTGAATAATAGGAGGAGAAAATAGGAATATGTTAAAGCTTTCTTTGAAGAAAGTACATGGCTGCTATAAAGGCAGGACTCTAAACTGGATAGATGCACACCATTTGTGCAACATGGTAATTCTTATGTCCTAGAGAATTTCTTGACATGATAAAACCACACATTTCAAAGTGCATTTTGATTATAGATTTTAATTTATTGTGCTGCACAAATACCACATGTTTGATCTTGGAAATGTCACATTATTTTGAATCAGAAATTCAAAAAAATATGTGGTTTTGGCAGACACATTATTTTGATATGTGTAGTTAATATAAAGGCAAAGGAAACAAAACTTAGGTAAAAAAAACTATTTTTGCATTAACCAAATAAAAAAGTCTCATTTAAAAAAACCTGAAATTAATGTTTTCAATGAAATTAATTTTTTTCTATAAAAATAACAACTACACTCTGTATGTAAACTATTTGCTTCATTTTACTTTTTCACTAGCTAATCTTTTTATTTTTGTGTTACCACCTACGATATTTAAGTAACATGAGGAGCATCCTAGCTGCTTTTCATGTCATAGGTAAACTGGCCTGTATGACAGTTCACCAGAAAGCTTTGCTTATATATTAAAAAATTCCTACTTGATCCTGAACTTGTTTATCCCCTTTTCAGTGTTTCCTCTTGAAATACTGTTTTATTATGCCACTAAAAATGGCACTTTTGTTCCTGAAACAGCCTGTATTTTATTTTCAAATCTGGCCCAAAAATGGTTCTTTGACCTTTCACAAGAGATCTACCAAGGTAAAACTCAGGCTTGCTGTTATATCAGAAAGAATACTCTATTTACAAATATGAGAATTAAAAAAACCCAGATCTGTTGTTTTAGAAGACTAAATGTGCTGGCAATGCCATTTAACAATACAAGTGTTGTGATAGTTAGCTTGCTAAATTATTAAATTTGTAGAAATAGAGCAGCCTTGGGCATGTGCCTCCAAACCCTTCAGTGCATACTGCAAGTAGCTTGGATGCATAAAACCTCACACAACTTGAACTAACAGTTGGTTTCACTTTATTTCTCTGTATTTCCATCTTGATTACATACCAGCATACCAGTGATTAGAGATGCAGCTAAAAGCAAAACAAAAACAACAGAGAGCAATTACTTGTGAGATCCTTGTTGCATCTCCTTTGTGTTCTTGCATGCTGCACTTTTGCTTATACTGACTTTGTCGTGCTTTCTATGTCAATCCATTTCTTAAAAGAAGGAGTATTTATGTTATATATCCTGAATAAAGACTATTTTTGTGTATGCTTGTAGCTGTAAATGTACAGTTCTATAATTGAAAGGATTTACATTTTCTTATTCATTTATGCATTTTCCAACTATGGGACAGAAAGATCCCTTGTTTATCTTTTTCTATTTTTAACTGCATTTATGATCTACATAGTATTGGACACGATTCAGCCTGCTTAACCCCGCTTCCCCAAACAATATGTGAGAAAGGGAATATAACACTAATTATTTCCACCTAATGAATGTTGGCATCAATTTTGTGCAAAATAATGAGTGTTTAGATAATAACTGGAAGTATATCAATCTCTAATGCAACCATGCAAAGTTTGGCACATCTTTTGAATGATGAACAGGTTAGAGAGAGATGGTAGTGGCTCTGGAAAGGCAGACCCTTTTTTAAATGAGGACAAAAAGCGCATGCAGTGTCTTGATGCAACAAAAACTGAGGGAGAAAGTGACTGAATGAGCCTGGTGACTATACTGAAATTTTCAAAGGAGCAACAAGAAACACTGTGAACAAACTTACTCCTCCACTCCTTCCAAACATGAAACTGCTGCTTGTACCAATTTGAAGGCAAGAACCCATAATACTTGTGTTCTACCTCCTTTTCTTCTACTCCCTTGTCTTCTCCAGCACTTCCCAAATATACAATGAAATGTTTGCAATGTAATCTAACCTGTTATGATTTGTTTCCTGCAATATGTAATACGTGGTCAAGGGAAACTCAGATTGTAGCTGCTTAGCACTGGTAATTTGTGACCAAGGAATAACCTGGCATGGAGGGCAAGAAGGTCTGACTGCAGAAGGGTTTCAACTAGTTGGACGCAGGAATGCCAGAGACAGAAGGACTCTCCATAAGGCAGTGAAGTTTCCTTGGTGATGAGACAAGAAATGCCGCAGTGTTGCCTTGTGGCAATTGATTGATCATGGGAGGTAAGTGCTCCAGGGCCTCCTTTGGGGAGTAGGGTTGGGCTGGGGGATGGACCCCAGCCACCCCAAGGTGTCCAGTGCTGACGCTCATGGGATGGGGTTCGGTGCTGGTGCAAGTGCATGTAAGGAATCGGCTTGTATGGCAGCCTTGTGGACTCCCTGTAGAACTGCCTAGGGCAGTAGGGCTCCAGCCAATGCATTGTGCATTAGAGCTTTTATATTTAAGCACAAACATGCTGATTCCCCAACATCAGCATTCAAGTTCTGCCTTTTCTCCTCTTTCTATGCTTCCCCACCTACCAATTTGTTAAAGGGTAACAACACCTGCAGAAAGTACACAAGTAGGATTTTAGGTAGCTACAAGCATGCATGAGAAAGTGTACTAAAAGAGAAAGAAAATGTTAAGAGGCAGGATAAATATTGATCATCCAGGTTTAGCCTGTAAAGAGTTGCAGTATCAGGTAGCTTTTTTTGTTTGCTTTTCTCCATTTGCTGATGACAGACCATGCTGATGACAGACCATGCTTATTAGACCTTGCAGGCAACTGTCAGAGATTTCAAAGCTGAATATCTGCCTGTAGATAACATTTTGGAAGCTGTAGGTTCTTGTTAGTGGTCATAGGTACTGCATTCTTCTGAGAGGTAGTTGTGAGAGGAAGGATTGACAAGCTGGTTTAATACACTTTCAGCTAACAAGTTCCCAAGAACAAGAACTTGTCAGAAGAGATTGGTATAGGTTCAGGGACTGTGTTTTGTGTCTTTCTGAAATATCAAATAATTACTTTTTTTTTTTTTTTTGACACCTGTTTTATAGATTTTGGAGCAGCTAGATAAAAAAAAAAAAACTGTAATGAAAATATTTTCATATGATGTGGGCCCAAACATGTTTTCTTTGCTACTTCTTGAATACACAAATTGACTTCACATGAGAACATGATACGTAAATTTTAGTGACAGCTTATGGTTCTTTGTTTTTTAATGCTCAATATTGTCTTCTGTTAATGGCTTTCTTACCATCTTTGCATTCTGCATGAGGTGACATAGGAAGATAATCAACATTTCGGAGGCAATTAAAAGGTTTATGTTGGAATTGTTCTGCCTATTAAAAGAATCTGTTCTGCAGAGAAAGGAATCAGCATTCTTATGGTGTGAAGAGTTTGGAAATAAGTTATTCATACTGTTGGCTCACCTTCCGGAAGCTGCATGTCTGTAAAGAGTAGAAAGATGTATTCTGAAGAATTGTAAGAGTAGAAATAACTTATTCAACCCACATAAATGCAAACTATTAATCACTATTAATATTAAATGATAAATTTTACATTTAGTGGCAGCAAATGCATTACAAAATAACTGAATATAATCAAGGAAATAAAGATTTAGGTGAAAGGAAGGTGTGTTCATAGTTTGTAACAGCCTAATTAGTTGTGATAACTACATTGCACTTGCTGCATGTATCATTACAACATTTTGTTGTGTTTTTTTCTAGGGTAGTTATGTATTATTATCTCCATTTCGCATTTGGGGGAAACTGATCTTTGGAGAAATTGCCTTGTGAAATTGCTTGTTTGTATGCATGAGACCTTCTTCACAGCTGTAGAACATTTCACTCATCATGCAGTAGCAAAAGCATAACCACAGTGGGTGCTGCTAAAGGAAGGATGGTACCACATCCCTCTGTCTGTTCTTCTCTAAAACACCTTCTGCTGAGTTATCACAGTTTGATAATGGCCTTATCAGAGGGAGAGGCCAAATTTCCCAAGTTCTGGGAATCTCACATTCACTAGTTGCAGTTCCATCAGCATAACCCTTAAGGAAGGTCATACAAAGAAAAGAAGTGCAAATATCCATTAAAGGGAGAGCTTAATTTCACGTGTTCTGTAATATCATTATACTTTATTTCTGAAGCTTTTAATTTGGATGTAAGTTACTGATTACTAAAAAAACTTAGAAGCCACCACGTGATAGAAATGAAAACAAAACCAAACCAAAAGATGGATAGCTGATAGGCATAAGAAGGGCGGGGGGAAAGTAATGAAGACAATTGGTATAAAGCATATTTCTGTTCTGGAGGATAAGCAATACAATATAGGGAGTCTTTCACTTCTTCATTATTGATTCAAATAAAAATGTAATTCATTGTCCCTGTCTAGTTTTTACTGGGCAAAGCGCCAGTCTCAAAGGCAAGCCCTCAAATTTCATCAGCTCTTTTCTTAATCAGATGTCTTAACTATAACAACTCAAAAAATTGTCAGTAAGCATACAGTTTAGTAAGTACCCTCCAGATCTTCCATAATTTTTTTTTGGAGGATCAGTGAAATGAAAACCTGATCCAATGCTCTTGTGAACAGTGACCTGTCATCTGTAAAATACAGTAGGCAGTTTTTAAGCTTAAATTCAGATTAACATTCATGTACTAGTGCAAAAAATATGGAAATTAAATAGAAAGATTATTTTGTGGCTAGGACTCTGGAACTTTAAAAAAAAATATTAATTGTGGGGATTTTCCATAGATTATCAATATGACTTGCCATTTGCTATGTGATGAGTTTCTTCCCTATTTTCTCTTATTAGTAGGTCTTAGTTAAATACCTTCAGTCATGAAGTGCTACTTACTCATTACTATATTCCAAAATAAAGTTGTTGCACAAGTGTCAGATCTGTTGTATCAGCATAAAATTTTTCATTTCACACAGGAATACAAGCATGGGTGTCCTTCTCTGGGCAACAGAGAAGGGTCCCTAACTCCTTTTGAAAGGGAACAGCTTCACCCACCTGGGTGCTGGTGGTCATTTTGGGAAAGGCATTACTGCATTCATTTAGAGAAGGAAAGGATTTTTTGGGGCATGCTGAAAAGTCAAAATGATTTTAGTGAAGAAAAAAAAAAAGTTCCTTCAAGAACTCCACTACTAGTATATAGAAAGACAAGAAGTAAAAATAATGAGGAAATATAATAATTTTTTTCAGCATCTTGGGGTGCATTCAATGCATTCAATGAAGTAATTGATTTTAATTTTATGAATATTACTCTAAAGGTGTCTTCAAATCTGAAACACATGTTTTCCTGCCTTAACATATTTACACTTCTTTAATATTTCGCCCTGTTACCTGTGCCTAATGCTTATTTGAATGTAATTAAAACATCTCTATAATTGTTTATACTCTGTATTTGTGATTAGTACTGAAATTTAATTTCTTCTTAGTCTGCTTGCTGCTCAGCAGTTACTGCTATGTAGGGGAAAAATGGCAATAGAGAAGACCACGTATGTTCTTATTAGTAGATCTACCTTAGTAATGATCTGAAAACGTTTATTTTCTGAACATCTGCATGCACAAACAACTTGTGCAACACTTCGGCTCTTCTGATTTTGATTCCCAAATATTCTGCATGTGTCAGTGAGAATCAGAAAAGCTGTATTAACTGAACAGTGGAAATTCTTACTTTGAGGCCAATGTGAAAGGCATTGATGGACGAAGTTTAAAAAAGGAGGAAAAAAGCAAGAAACCAAAGGCAATCAGACTGGGACTTTGGAAGGCAAGATCTCATTGAGGAACACCTGTTTCAGGTTTAGTTCAGATGTGTAATAGATAGATAAAGATGAATGTGAATTTTAAATTATACTTAATCTTCATTAAAGTAATTATCCCTCTTAATGAAGTATTTGCTAGGTGGTGGTTGTGCAATGGCGTATGAAACTCTAAGTGAATAAAATCAATTTCATTCTTTTCAGCCTGGCTTTTCCGTCCATTAATAAACAAGGCATGGAAAATATACTTTTTGGACTAATGTGATGTACTCATAAGTCTTTTAAGAGTTATGCCACTTAAATAATGAATACAGACATTGTTTTGGGTCCCTCTTACCTGTTACTTTGATCCAAGCAGACTATTTCAACCTTTCTTTCCGTATCTTATTCTCTTTAGTTATTTTTTTTCCCCAGATGTCAAGTAAGCCACATTCTAGATATATTTCACACCTAAATGAGTGGACTAATGGAATGGTGTTTATAAGGTAAGGTGTATTTTATCCAGGCAGTCTGGACTATTAATCACAAGAATATGAATTAAGCTCTGACATGCTTATTTTTTTGTAATATGTATGAAAATTGCTTATTTGCTTCCATGCTGTTACAATGAAAAGAAACAGACTGGTTCTAAATGACAATGTACTGTAGTATGATGCAATTAACTGAGTTATATGTGCCCTTCAGTCAGGATCATTTTCTATTAACCGTAGAAACTCATAGAAACGGGACAAAAACCTGGGCTGGTAAGCATCTCAGCCAGGAGTAACAAAAAATAAACACATTCATAATAATGAAATGGAAATCTGGATGGAGTAGGTGGATCAAGAGACAGTAAATTTATTTGATGTATGTGTGACTATAAGAGGGACTGAGACTAAAATTTGAAGTTATTTATGTATTGGGTCAGTGATTTGCTCTGTGGAGATTCTCAAGTTGCACAGTCCCGTGCTCTCAAAACTACTCAGATTTTACTCCAGTTGTTGGGAAGTTGTCCTGTTGCCTTTGATGTTGAAGATACTAGACAGTCTTTTTATATTTTTTTTCTCTTCCCCCTTTTCCCCCTGCTGAATGAATACTGTTTATGCTCTAGGATAGCTGACTATCTCCTACTGCAATGTCTTGTTATCCTGCTTACAATTAAATCACAGATTTATAAATAATGAATTCTGACCTTGAGTAGGATCTCTATAACTATAACATGATGTTGCAGTTAGGGAATGAGAAGTATCAAAAATAGTCATATAATAACCAAATTTAGTGAGGATTTTTTATAATTGAGAAAAATCAGGAAGATTTTAAGACCTCAAAATAATCCTCCTGCCCCCTTCATATCCCATTGACAGGATCCTGTGACACTTGTCATGCTGTGAATTAGGTCTGCAGACTCAGATCAATGTTCTTCCCAATTTTAAAGGCCTTGAACACGCATACTTGCTTTGTCTTTTATTTCCAGAAGTTTACATTTATGGTATTATTTATTTGCATCTTATAGGTAACATTTATGTTTTTATTTATTTTTCAGTTTCTCACTCTGTCCATCTACATATGTTATAAATTCAGTGGAAGAAACAGCACTGGGCAGGAGTGCGATCTGTTAAAATGCAAGTATATTATGGATAATTACACTACTTGTAATGGTGGTTGTGTGATTTCTTTCTTGAAAAGGACAGTCTTGTATAAGGTCATCTTTTTGCCTGCTGATGCAGTTATTTCAACTGTGAAATAAAAAGAACAAACTAATTCCCTTATCTGATGACCTATGACTTTTCCACCCGAATACTAGAAAGATTTTCTTAGGTCTCTGAGTTTTCTTTTAATTCTCTCCGTAGTCATATCAGGCTGAAAGGATACACCCACCTGGGTTTATTTAATGAAACTCTAATGGCACAAAGTAAAATGCTGAGAATATAAGTATTTGGGATCTTAAGATCTTGGTAGGAAAGTAATTAATAAGGAACAAAAATTGGCAAATTATATTCCTAGCAAGGGAGCTCTGCAACATATGAGAATTTAAAAAGCTTTCAGGCATTTTTCAAGTACTACTTAGAACAATGCTAGGAAAAAAACCCTCAATAAATCACAAAAAGGTGATCAAATTTGATTTCTTTTCCTTAAGCTTAATTATCCCATTTTCTTGAAGGCACTAACGTTCTCGCCCTTAAAGTAAAAACCCAAATGTGGAAGTTCTGGATAAGCGCTCTGGAGATATCAGTAATATTTTCTGGAGGATTTTGGGATTGTCTTTCAAATTCTTGACAGAGAATTTGATTGTAGGGTCTTGATTTTGAGGTCAATGAATACTGACAGAACTGTTTACGTAGAAGTTAATCCTTCCCTTTTTCAAATTGTGTACAGTTACTTTGAAGTCATTGAACTTATTTTGAAATGAATATCTGAGCTAATGCTTTTGGGCTTTTTGAAAATTCAGGGTTTTTTTAATCCTTATCTTACTTTTGCATCTCGCCAGAGGAGATTTATAGGAGCTGCAAAGTGATTTGTGTCCTTGAGATGGTGAGGATGTGTTTCCAGCTGGTATAAGACAGTCTTATACTGGTGCATCTGAAGCCAGTATGACCAGCTATGGCTTTACCAGTGGCGGATATGGGTGGTCTCCTTGAGAGATTGACATGAAAAAGTGTTTATGATCAATGAAAGGGATAATTTTTAAAATTAATTTGTGTTTGTTATTAAGTGCCAAGGGAAGGTCTGTGTACAAAGTGTAAAAGATGCAGTCTCTGCTTTAATAAACTTTCCTTCTGAGCAGATGGAAACATGAGAGATGGTAAGATATTTGGAGAATGGAGTTTCTTGATACTGGGCTCGAGCAAAGTGCATTCATCTGAAACTGGTCAATGTTTTTGGATCTAACGCTATCTGGAAGAGACATGAAGATGTCTAAGAACCTTATCATAGAATCATAGAATCTTTTAGGTTGGAAAAGACCTGTAAGATCACTGATTCCAATCACTTGTTTTTTTTTTAATCCTCACATGCAAATTATATGAGTTACACCCATACAAATGAAAGAAGGTGCAGAAATGAAATTAGAGAGGTTACTGGTAAAGCCGGGAAGGATAAGAATCCTTTTGAGCGATGTAGTTCCCAAAGGACTTTTTAATTGTAGCTTGGCAGAATGGAAAAAGAAGAGCTATTAACAGAGTTTCCTCCTCCTGTTTGAGATACAAGTGAAAGCTTGGGTGGTTGAAGGGCTTGGCATGGCCTGAATGTCCCCTGCGCAGGGGAGAGGACCATGACAGTCTTGTTGCATGGAGCAACTTCATGAGCTGTCACCAAGATACTGGAAGCCTGGCTGTGGTATCAACAGCCTGAGGATGGCAGATGGCTTCTGCTCTGCAACCCTAGCCTGACATATTTGTCTTATTTACACTTCTCTGGTAACAGGTTCATATTCAAATTGTCATAATTGACCCTTGTTGTTTTCTGTAGTCTTTTTTTTTTTGATAGAATGATCTGTCCCGCTGTCTGAAATATTAATCTCACACATGATTATGTGAATGGAGAGTCTAGGTCTTCAGTTACAGTCAGAAACAAGAAATCTAAAAGTTTAAATAACACAAGTTTTAGTTTCCATTAAGTTTAGCTTTGCTGAAGGCTTTTTTCCTACAATTAAAACCTGATGGCCGCTAATGGCTCTCCCTTTAAATTTGCCTTCAAATACAGTCTTATTACAGAAGTTCTCAGAGATGTTATTATAATCTAACACTATTTCTTCAGGCACAGAAATCTTATGCAAAACCGCATGCCAAAAGTTTAGAAGCTGTCTCTCTTAGTTTTGACTTCTTTAGTTATTAGACTTAAATTGCAGTAGCAATGCACGTGAGAAAGGAATTGTGGTAAATGTAGATGTCAGGTATCTTATTAATTATCTGTATCTTGCAAATAGTGGACCTTCCTGATCTACAGATGGTCTTTGCCTACTTAGTGGTAAGGTAGGCTGGAATCAAACAGTATAATGTGTGAATGAAGATCTTCCATTTTTAGAGCTATACTCCCTCTGCCTTGTGCAGTCATCTGTCTCAACATTTTTCAAATACTGGAAAGTTAATCCTGTTTATTCCTTAGCTCACATGTGGGAAGCAGATGACTGTGAAATCTGGGTGAGACTGCCTGCATATCGGTAAAAGCATTTGATGAAGAAGAGTTGGAAGACTTGTTGTACCATTTGGGATATATTCAATACATCCATTTGATTTTATTTTAAGGCCAGTATTTGTTCCAGCATGAATTCTGCATGCAAGTGTATATTTTGATAGTAGAAAACTTGACGAACAGGGCAACCTTTATATCCCCATTTTTAACAACTGTGGAAAAGAGCTAAGATTTGTGGAAAAGAAAAAGTTTGTGGAAAAGTTAACTGGAAAAGATTTTCACTAATTCATGGATTTGACAGAGTTGAAAGGGACCTCTAGAGATCATCTAGTCCAACTCCCTGCTAAAGCAGGATTGCCCAGAGCACATCACTCAGGACTTCATCAAGGCGGGTCTTGAAAATCTCCAGAGAAGGGGACTCCACGACCTCCCTGGGCAGCCTGTTCCAGGGCTCTGTCACTCTCACTGTAAAGAAGTTCTTCCTCATATTTGAGTGGAACTTCCCATGTTCCAGTTTATGCCCATTGCCCCTTGTCCTATCACTGGAAACCACTGAAAAGAGTCCGGCTCCATCGTCCTTCAACCCACCCTTTAGGCACTTGCAAACATAGATGAGGTCTCCCCTCAGCCTTCTCTTCTCCAGGCTAAAGAGCCCCAGCTCTTTGAGCCTTTCCTTGTAAGGGAGATGCTCTAATCCCTTGATCATTTTAGTTACCCTATGTTGGACTCTCTCCAGTAGTTCCCTGTCTCTCTTGAACTGGGAAGCCCAGAACTGGATGCAGTATTCCAGCTGTGGCCTCACCCGTGCAGAGTAGGGGGGAAAAATGACCTCCCTCGACCTGCTGACCACAATTCTCCCTGTGCAGCCCCAGATTCCATTGGCCCTCGTGACAACAAGGACACATTGCTAGTTCATGGAGAGCCTGCCATCCACCAGGACTCCCAGATCCTTTTCCTCAGAAGTACTTCCCAGAAGATCCACCCCTAACCTATATTGGTGCCTGGGGTTCTTCCTCCCCAGGTGCAGGACCTTACATTTGCTCTTGTTGAACCTCATTAGGTTCTTCTCTGCCCCCATTTTGTCTCCTTTTGATTCTTAAGTGATGTTTGTAACTTTCCTTACCAGTGGAGGCCCATCTGAAAAAGAAGGCCCTTAGGATGAGGATGGGAAGAAACGCTTACATCACTGGCTCCTCATTTAGACTGAACATAGTCAACAATAGAAATTTTTCTTCAGCTGGTGGCATTGGGTGAGAGAGAAAAGTGTGATGTGTTATTAAAAGGGACAGTATTGTATCTGCGTTGATGGTGTCAGTAGCATCTCTCAGGGACTGGCAGAAAAGCGAAGTTGTAGACTGAGTTCTGTAGTCACTTGCTGATCTTTGTGTTGTGTGCCAGGCCATTTCCTGTATTAAACTGAGGTCTGTGCTCATCACACGTGTATGAGGGAGTGGAGACAAGGCAGCTCAGTGGTGTTTTTGACACAGCGAGCAACCACAGAGGCTACGGGTGCTTCTAACAGGGACTTGATGCAGAAATATGAAAAACTGAAAAATCCATGTATTATTCAGCACAGAGAATGGCTGGAGGCTCTCAGCAATAAATTGAGGAATTAAGTGATTATTTGCTAATGTAGCACAGAGAGGTTGTCTTCCTTTCAAGCATCTTCTTAATCATCTGCTGCCTTATCCTAGAAATAAGTGCATATGATGCCTCTGACAGGGCTGTCATAATTTCAAGTGCTTCCAGACAAGAGACTGCAGATCTTTGCTTTTCCTTCCTGCTATATTTGTGTGTCCTTATGACTAATATTCATTCAGAACTCTGCTGAGACTTGAAGTTTCATCTTCTTGAAGAAATCCCCATTATAAAAGCAAGATAATCACAATAATCCTGGAGACTGGGTGACTTAATTTCCTTTTGTTGTCTGTCTGCTCACTTATAGCAAAAACCCCAATACAGCACAGAACTCAAGACATATTCCTCCACTTATTCCATTCTCCTTCACCTAATTTCACTGTATCAAAAGTCAGAAGAGCTTTCCCTGCAGCTAGGTACAGTTGCACCAGGTATCACTCTGCATTTTCCTGTGTCTCACCCTTATGTTGTTATGTTAAGGCCATAACTTCTGAACATTGAAGCAAACAATGGGAAATATATTTCCTTGAATATCATATTATTTCAGGAAAAGATATTGACAATTTCCTTTAGATCTCTTTTAAAAAAAATATTTTTCCTGATTGAGATTTTGAGTCCCTGTTTTTACAAGAATCAAGGCACAATTTTTGCTGTTGATCAGGCAGATTCTTCTGTCATTATTGGTCCACCTTTGGTTTTGCTTAAAAGATTTTGTTCAAAGTCCTCCTGGTTTGGCCAAAAAAAAATCCCAGGAGGAGAATGAGTATGCCGTGTTCTCCCTAGTATGAATACTATGGAACAACATTTGCTCACCCAAGATTTTGAGATCTAAGCCATGATTTCACAAGAATTATTAAGTGATTTCCACACAGTAATACCTGGAAATGCAAATATATCTCAATCAGAAGCAGGCACACAATCATATGTTACAGGAAATTCACCAACCTTATGGTTTTAAGCTGCTATTATGCTAGCTGCAGCAGAGCAAGCAAAACATGACCTGGTAGAAAACCCTAGAGCTGTGGCAGACTGAGAGAAAGTGAAATTGTGCAAACACTGCAGTACTTTTACAAATCCTGTCTGCATTCATGCAGGACTTCTGAAAGTATTTCTGAAGATAGGGACCGACAGTGGCTCAGGTTTGGGGCAGGTGATGGTGAGGAGGGGACAATTAAGTCTACAAGGTACATAGTGGACTCCAAGCAAGCAGAATATCAATTGCGTGGTTGCTGCAGATGGAGAAACCTGGTGGCCATTGGAGTCAGTACCATCACAGCTGGTGGAGGTAGAATAAAAATTGTACAGATCCTAGATTTCATAAGAATTTTGTTGGTTTGTTTGTGAGTGGCATCATAGGCCAGTTCCGGGGAGTGTAGTTGATGCTTAAGTAGCACAAATTTTAAAAAATAAAAATGTCACCTATTTTTGCCTAGCTCTACTTAGAACAGATTATTTCTTACATATAAAATGTCTTATTTTAGCTGCCATGTGAAGCTGAGGATGAAATTAAAGACTTTTAAGTAATTGCGCAATATAAACATGAATGTATCTGAGAGATAAGTACAAATTATTTCTAAATTGGGTTAATGGAAAAATGCCCTTTTTTTGTGGATATCAATTATGCTGTGGCTAAAAATCAATTTAATAGTAATTATAAGTAAAGTAATGGAGTTACTTTAGGTAAATCTGGAATCTTGTGTGAAGCCTTCCACTTCATTATTGCAGCCCTAATGTATTAAATTATTTTTTATCTATGTAATGGTATTCATTACATGTAAAGCTTTTATTTCAGTGATGGATGCCTCATACAAATTTGCAAAATAGGCTACAAAAATACAGAAAAGCTTGAGGTTAAACATAAATTAATTTCTTCATGGTTTTATTTTTTTCTCATGATTTTTCACTAAGCAAAATGTATATTTCAATATCTGGAAAAGAAACAGTTATATAACTCACACTTGTGCTTTTTCCTTCTTTTTTTTTCTCATCAGATTTAAGCTGTAGGGACTGTATCATAAATTGCAGCACTATAATACTTGGTGTGGGACACTGAAAGCAGCTAATCTTAGAGAAAACTTCTTAAGCTCGTTTAGGGAGCAATCATTATTGATCAGGCTAGGCTCATCCTGACTATAAGTAAATGTAGCATTTCTATATTATTCATTAAATGCTACTACTCAAAAATCATATAATCAAGGGAATTAATTTATTTTCTGTAGAAATATCTGGATATTCCAGAAACTTCTGAGTATTATAAAAGTCTAATTTGTAGTTGTGAAGATGGTCAGGATGAATCTGGGGATGTGCTGAAAGGCATTTAAAGAACAATTTAATTGTCAGCCACAGTCAACAGGGGTTCACACAGAGAATGTTCTGTTCAACTATTTTGTTATCCTTCCATGATGAGATCACCTGCCTTAGGGGTGAAGGGAAGGTGGTGGTTGTAGTTTTTTTGGATTTTAGTAAGGCTTTTGATGCTGTCCCTCACAGCATCCTTCTGGACAAATTGTCCAGCTGTGGTATGAACACGTACATGGTGCACTGGGTGAAGAATTGGCTGGATGGCAAGGCTCAAAGGTTGTCTACATCTGGCTGGCGACCAGCCACCAGCGGTATTCCTCAGGGTTCAGCTCTAGGGCCACTTCTTTTCCATATTTTTATCAATTATCCAGATGCAGGACCTGAATGCACCATTAGCAAATTGGCTGAAGATACCACTCTGGGAGGTGCTATTGACTCTCTCTTGAGGGATGAATGACCTTGCAGAGGGACCTAGACAGATTGGAGCATTAGGCAATCATCAGTGACATAAAACTTAACAAATTGTACTGGATTCTGCACCTGGGATGGAGTAACGTGGAGCACAACTATAAATTGGGAGAAGAGTGTTGGAGATCACCCTTGCAGAAAGGGATCTGGAGGTGCTGGTCAGCAGCAGGCTCAGTACAAGGCAGCTGTGTGCCCCAGCAACCAAGGTGGCAAACCCCATCCTGGGGTGCACCAAACACAACATAATGAACTGGTCAAAAGAGGTGATTATTCCACTGTATTCAGTATTGGTATAGTCTCACCCTGGGTGCTGTGTGCAGTTCTGGACCCCTCAATTTACGAATAATGTGAAGGTGTTCAAGTGCATCCAGAGGAGGGCAACAAAGCTGGTGAAAGATCTGGAAGGTATGTCCTGTGTACCCTGGCAGCCAAAAGAGCCAACCGTGTCCTGGAGTGCATCAAGCAAAGCATAGCTAGCTGGTNTGACATAAAACTTAACAAATTGTACTGGATTCTGCACCTGGGATGGAGTAACGTGGAGCACAACTATAAATTGGGAGAAGAGTGTTGGAGATCACCCTTGCAGAAAGGGATCTGGAGGTGCTGGTCAGCAGCAGGCTCAGTACAAGGCAGCTGTGTGCCCCAGCAACCAAGGTGGCAAACCCCATCCTGGGGTGCACCAAACACAACATAATGAACTGGTCAAAAGAGGTGATTATTCCACTGTATTCAGTATTGGTATAGTCTCACCCTGGGTGCTGTGTGCAGTTCTGGACCCCTCAATTTACGAATAATGTGAAGGTGTTCAAGTGCATCCAGAGGAGGGCAACAAAGCTGGTGAAAGATCTGGAAGGTATGTCCTGTGTACCCTGGCAGCCAAAAGAGCCAACCGTGTCCTGGAGTGCATCAAGCAAAGCATAGCTAGCTGGTCAAGGGAGGTGATTGTCCCACTCTACACTGCACTGGTGTGGCACCGCCTCGAGTCCTGTATGCAGTTTCGGGTGCCTTAACAAAAGACGGACATCAAACTATTAGAATGTGTCCAGAAGAGGGTGACCAGGGTGGTGAAAGGCCTCAAGGACAAGACTTAGGAGGAGTGGCTGAGGTCACTTAGTTTGTTCAGCTTGGAGAAGAGAAGTCTGAGGGGTCTACAACTTCCTCAAGTCAGGTGGAGGAGGGGGAGATGCTGATCTCCTCTTTCTGGTGACCAGCAAGAGAGCGTGAGGGAATGGAATGAAGCTGCATCAAGTTCAGATTGAACATTAGGAAAAGGTTCTTCACTGAGAGGGTGGTCGTTCCCTGGAACAGGCTCCCCTGGGAAATTGTCATTAAGCCTGTCAGACTTCAAGGAGCATTTGGACGATGCTCTTAGTCATACGGTTTACTTTTAAGTAGTCCTGTGAGGGGGAGGGAGTTGGACTTGATGATCCTTATGGGTCCCTTCCATCTTGAGATATTCTAGGAGTTCTATGAAGACACTGGAACACAGAAAGTGAGGAATGTCTTTTCCTTACTTTTACTGAGTTCTCATGCCCTGATTTGTTTTACAAGAAATGCTAAACAAAGTGCTGCTTTGGGATTTGAGGTAAAGGTGGGGAGAATGCTGCTGAGTGAGCAGTTGCTTCTTCTATTTCATGGAGGTGGAATTTGCTCCATTAGGTCCTTAGCCAGCATAAAAGTTTATAAATCATCTCTAGCCCAACCTGAAGAATAGTGAGATTTGTTTTAAACTACATGGATTCGTACTGTGGCCGCGGTTGTCTGCTGTTATACTGAGGATATTTGACTTTTGAAATATCACAGTACTATTCATGTTTTTAAAACCCAAATTAATGAGGTTTGTTGATTGTGGAGTGGTGGAATTCAGTATTCAATTTATTAGTTCACCAAGCAAGCACCAAAAAGGTGCTTTGGTGGACCAAAAAGAAGGCAAGAAAGGGAAATTGGATAGGCGGCACTACCTCACTGCTCTGATTTGGCATTGGACAGTGTGCTCTCAGATATCCTTCTTGCTAAAGTGGGAAAAAAGTTCAGTTTGAAAATGTCCCTGACTTAGTGGGGAGAGGCCATAGGATACTATATTTGGTATCCTAATGAGAGGGGGGAAAAGCAGGAGAGAAATACTGGGTCATACATTACTATTTATACAAGTAAGTGACATTGCATTCAGAGAAAAGTCAAGCTACACAAAGCACTGAGATTTGATAAAGATTTCGAAATTCACTTTTTCCTTGCATTTACCAGCCACTGTCAGATATAAGCAGACCTCAGACAAATGTTTTGCTATTCATCTAAACCAATACCAAATTAAACCAAAGCTTGGTTGGATTCATTTGAGTGACAAGCAACTTTGTTATAAATATGAAATGGTGTAACAAAGATGAATGGCGTATTCAAATAGAGCATTGATTATAGAGAACTACAGCACTTCCATGTCATTTCTTGACTGATATTTCATGTCACTTTTTAGCTGGCAAAATGCATTAGGATGGATAAAGCAATTGTAGAAGCAGTGATATTGGGAAATGGGGAAAAGCCCCACTAGTGCAAATACCACTCCTTTCTTTAAACCAGTGCTCACTGTTATATTTAATTCTCCTTGCACCCCCTGCTGCAGCTTTGGAGAGTGTACACGAATTGTGGATTGTCCTCAGTCCTTCAGCAGGGCAGGGGACGGACCCAAAGCCTCCTGTAGATGAATGAGCTGCACTTTAGCCAGGGAAGATAAGGACAGAGAAGGTGGCTTGTATCATGGAGGAAAAAGGATAGTTTGCGTTGAAATGTGCAGAATGCATCCGAGAGAGCATTAGGAAGGAGTAGTGGAAGATGTACCATGGGTTTGCTAGAAGGCACACCAAATAAAAATCTGCAGAAGTTACAGAGGAACAGGTCTCAGGAGATGAGGCTTTTTATTTTTTTTTTAACTTAAACAGCTGGACAGTTTCTTTTAAAAATGTAGCTGATGATTTTTAATTTCCTGTTATGAAAATGGACTACATGTTTTAGGACAGAAGCAGAGGAAGACCTTAGAAAGCTAACAGGTTCTGGGCAGGCAAAAGGGTAGAATTGGGTACTTCGTTGCCAGATTCAAACTGCTCTGCCTAGATCCAGGACTGTTCCTCTGCAAAACTCCCCCAGATAGAGAACCTGCAATTTTGTCTATCAAATACTTGAAACAATTTATTTTCCTATGGTGTCCTTTTCTACATCTGTATGCACATCCAGTGATATTGTTACCTACTGTGTTTCTGTTTGCATGGTAAGCCAAATTCTGCTCTTCTTCAAATCTGCTAATTTAGGAAGTTTGCTTGAAAATAACTGGTGAGTACAACCCTCTCCTTTTTTTTCACCGAGCTCAGGGCTGTCATCAGGTATTTTCACTGCACTTTTAACCCTTACCCTGCACTCCCAGGTTGATAATAAGTGTGCCAAACAACAGCAGGCCAAGTTCATCTGCTGCGAGCAGAGCTACACCAGGGATGGATCTGAACCTGCAGTTTTCAGTTCAAGCGATCCATCAGTTTAATCTCCTGTTTTCCAAGAACATTTCCTCACATATTGCATCGCTGAGCGAGGAGTTACAGCTAGTTTCTACAAATCATTCTGACTGTTTACTTGGGAAGGTAGGGGAAGCCTGACAGCTGTGACGAAACACTGCAGATAAAATATGTGGACGTTTTAGGGGGAGACAGCTGAAACCGCCCTTCCAGACAATCAATGTTTGTCAGCAACCTTAAGCTCTTCTGCTAATCCTCTTCTTTTTCGCAAGAATTTGATAGGGAAAAAGAAAAAAATCAAAAAGCCGATCTATGCAGTGACAAAACTTCATCCCTCTCCTAAGTCAGTTTTAACAGAAACATCTACATAATGTAACATAATTAAAATATCCTCCTATCTAGATGAATTATTTCTGAGAATGGATCTGCACATTTGTTGGAGGTGGCTCAGTCTCAGTTTGAGATTTTCATCCAAGACTGAAATAAACTCTCATTAACAGTCTGGATGGATCCCTGGTGTTCTGAAGTAAACTTTGGCAGTTAGCAAAACAACTAACCTCATCACAGTTCAAGGGATGTCCCAGGTGTCTGATTGTTAACATTTCACATAGGGTAAGTCATTAAAGCTCAAACCACAAGAAACTTGTCTTGAGCAAATATTCAAGGAAGTCCTAGAAGAAATCATGGTTTTCTGGAGGAGGGGAGTTGTTTGCTTTTTTAATCTTTGAGGGGCTTCATGTGAGGTTTGCTTTAATATTAGCATTAACTAATTCTTTTATATGTGTGTGAGACTGTTGGATGAGCTTTACTGCTGTCTGATGTTCATTCAGGTATTGGTGAAAAAAAAGTGTCACCTGTTCAAATGTCACGGGTAGAAATTTATGCCCAGGCTAGTCTTGGAGATATTGGAATAGCGACTCTTAAATGACAGTTAAAGTTGTTCTGACTTACAGCAGTAGTCATCTATTTTGTACAGATTTCTTTTTAAAAGACATGGGAAATGACCAAATTTGAATCAGAGTTCCATAGAAAAAGGCATTAACTAGCTAAGGATAATTTTACAATTCCCAAGTGTCTGTATGTTAGAATGTTTTAGTGAAGTGCTTTTTTATTATTGTAAATTTTAGAAAGCATATGGATTTTCAAAAGAAAACATGAAAATAATCCTGAACTTTCTCTTTTTTATGTTTTTTTTTTTTCCCTTCTCTCAAACCAGGCCACT
Organism: Tringa tobata; assembly: GCA_033628505.1. NCBI lineage: Eukaryota > Metazoa > Chordata > Aves > Charadriiformes > Scolopacidae > Tringa > Tringa tobata. Next base: position 7,702,771 of record JAHREE010000152.1, on the reverse strand, counting down.
TCTACCTTGTAGAATCAGAGGCATTTTCTCTTTTTTATTTTTCTGCAAGATGAGCCCGAACTTAGATATAACCGTAAAAGAAGTTCCTAAGTTTTTTGCTGAAAATACTGAGCACATCTCATATTTGTGTAGTTTAGTTTACACATAAAGTGACAAGAATGCATTTTCACAACAGAGGGAAAACCAATTGCATGTTTCTATTGATGTAAATGAGGTGTTCTATTCTTCACTGACCAGCAATGAGCATTGCAAAGATAGCAGGCTTTAGAAAGATATAATCAGATTGTTCATGATTCGTATTCTTTCCCATTGACTACACAAGTGACTGGAATTTCACACTTAGGTTCCATCATTCTCTCAGCATCCTGTTCATATCTGACTGCGTTCTTGTTTTGGAGGAACGTGACAACACTGCCTTAGTGCTCCAACCTGGGTCAGAGGAAACAGAAAATAGAAGTCATTGGATTTTTTTTTTCCTGACATGTCACAAAATCTACTCTGACAGCTAAACAAAAGAAGTCACAGACTAAACTGAAATGCCAAACACAGGATACAAGACAGAAAACACATAAGTCCATCAGACTTTCTTATTTATTTATTTTTTCCTGTTCATGTCTCCTATTCATTTGCAACAGCCCTGCTCTTGTGCCTGTGATATACACCGAGTGAGGTGTCCCAGGCACTTAAAAACCTGATCTAGCTGCCTCTAGTGTCCAAATTAAAGGCAATTATGATTCCACTTTTGCTAGACACCAACCAAAGGAACTTTCAGGGGAGGGCTGGTGTGTGACAGCTCGTGAGAAGTATGATCGGAAGAGGAGTCACAGCCCACAACAGAGCATTCCAGAGTGTATAGCCAGCAGGCAGCTCCTGGCTACATTCCTTTTTGTTGGAATAAAAGCCTTCCTACTGGAGCTCTAGCAAATTCTAAATATTTCATGTACATCCGCTGCAACAAAAAGTTTCAGCAGGAGTGCTGCCACTGAGATGTTTATAGTGTTCTGTGTTTACTAATCTGAACCTTTACCTTTATGACTGTGAAATTGAGAAAATATATCTGATAAAGCAGACTGTGCTAATTAAATGTGATTGCCTTGAAATAAATTTGTATACAAAAGCAATAGAACCATGAAGGCAACCACAGAAGGGCCTTTTTTGCTGAGCTGGTCTATACAGGCAAAGGTTGCTCTTTCAATATTCATCATCAAAGGTGTAATTCATAAGCGCAGGCAGTGTTTTCTACATAGCCATGTGTGTGTTGTGGATGGAAGAGTGGCTTTTATATAGTTAAATATTTTACCTAGATTTATGTTGTCACTACCTAACAAGCAAATTTTTGACCTTGTCTGAGGAGTCATATTGTTTTTGTAGTGAAACATGTTTTATTCAAATATTTCTCTGTTCTTTTCTTTGTGTCAGCCTATCTCCTCTTCAGGCATTTTTCTGGCCTCCTACTCTTTTAAAACTATAACAGTAGATGTAGTCCAAGCATAGCACATCCTGCCCCAGGTGCCCCAAAAGACAACTGAGCAGTAATCCTGAAAGAGGCTTAGGTTGGGGGCTGTTGTGGGATCGAGTTGATATAATTTAACATATCCAGAGGAGTAGAGTACTCTTCCTATCTGAGTACTCTTCCTATAGTTTTACACACTGAAGAGAGCATTTCTTGAGCAAAGCTGCACTTTCTGCCTTTACAGCACCACTAAAAAACTTGAAAATTTCCTCTGGGGAGTGACAGAGAGAAACAATATCGTACAACTCATGAGAAGAGGAAAAAGGAAGATAAAGGTGCAAGGTTCTTCCATGTTTCTGCTTTGTTTGCTGCTGAGAACAGATAAATGACTGCAAGGCAGCAGGCACAAAAAACCCTGCTGAAATGCATATCTATTTTCTCAAAGCTCTGGAAACAATACTTCATTTACAGTACACAAATTATTTCTTACCTGTTTATCCAAAACTAAACAGAAGTGTAGCCCATCATGATTGGCTATGAGTACATTGTCCCCAAACGTTGAACATGTTGGAGTGAGTTAGTAATAACAACCTACATAAAAACAGTAAAGTACAAGTCTGAATTTGCCTGGAAACTTTTCAATCCTAGAAGCATGCATCATTTTTATGATTTTCTCCCTATTCAGATGTTAATACTAGGAAGACACTTGTCTGAAAGTCCAGATGTTAACCATTTGCCTGTCAAGTACAAAAAAAGTGAAAAATAGTAAAACAATATATTTAGCAGTATTTATATGCTGCTTTTATTGGTTGAATTCTGTGTCTCTGAGCTAGGAACAGACCATTTCTTAAATGAGCTAGTCTTTTGAAAAATGTCTTTTTGTCATTCTTGAAAGCATTCCTGCAATCTGAATTACTCTGTTTCTTGGTTCCTTCTAGAAAGAGTGGAATGACTAGAATCTGGTGTCTGGTCGAATTTTTAATATGGTTTGATCTCCATAGGTTTAATATTTGGCAGGGGAAAAGCTTCCTGGCAGAGATCTAACTCTCTTCTAGAAAGTGACAGCCAGCAGGACGGTGCTGACATGGAAGAGTGATATTTCTTTCTCAGGTATCTGATTATTTCTAATCATCATATGATGTCCTGCTTTCCAGAATGAGTTTTCCCTTTTTTTTTTTCCTTGTAAAAAAAAATAAAATAAAATCCATATTAGAAACTTATTCAAAAGTCAAGGGACAGAGAATGGCATAGCTGGAATTCCAACATGGGTATTTTAGTCAGCTTCTTCTTCTCCTACATGCCATTTTTACTCCACAAATAATGGGAAATGTCAATTATTTATTCATGTATGTACTTTATTTTTCTTATTTGAGATCAAGTTACACAAGTTACCTGTTGCTAAATTACACACTTGTTCAAAGTTATTACACTGTACTAATTTCAGGAGTTTCTTCAGATGCATTTTTTATCTTTAATATCTCTGCATCTTGACATCTCACCTGTAGAATGGAGATAATGCTCTACATGAAAACAACTGAGAAGAAAAATGTCGGCTTATATGGGTGTTACGAACTGTGTAAGCAATTCACGTTCTTGGTATAGGATATTTTTTTTTAAAATGGCAATGAGATTCTACATGAATTCTTTATTACATTACAGAGGTTTGGGGGATAATTTTTGCAGAACTAAATTCCAGTTATATTGAACTTTCATGTGTTGATCTTTATTAAAGTCTCCTGTTTCTACTGCAAAGAACATGAAAAAGTTTGTTGTACTTCCTCCATCCTGCCACCGGGACTCTGTTAGTTTTCCTGAACTCTCCATGATATTTACAAGATGCAGACAATAGGTTTCCTTCTTGTCACTTGAGCCATTTTGCTATGGTTTGAGTGATTCAGGGATTATTGTCCACTATGTGAGTGAGAGTTGGTATTAGTTTCTTATATGTATGCTTATATAACTTTCCCAGCTGTAGTTGCAGAATATACCAACATAAATATGATATATACAAGTGCCTAAATCACTTTTTAAATATATAAAGATATATATAATTTGAAGTTTCTTATATTCTTTTCTTATCAAAGTCTGAAATGAAAACTTAAAAAGGAAGCAGCTTCTTTAAGGCATTTCTGAACTTTGCTTCACAATAAACAACAATTCTTTAAGTTTTATGCCTCTTTTCGTTTTCCTTTTCTAGTATTTTGTAACTAATACTTCAGTTTTTGTTATTTCCCACTGTGTGACAGAAATAATCAGCGCTGAACCAGGCTTCAACAACTAATTGGAATAAACACTTTTTTTTCCTCTTTTCTTCAGAGTCCACAAAACCCCAAGACTTATTTTATCAGTTTATACAGTTTTGCTGCATGAATGTATCTTCAAAAATACAAATATGCACATTTATTAAACTTTTATTTAGTTCCAAATGAAGACTTCTGTTGGTAACTATTCATTTCACATACATACACCCAAACTATAAATAATGTTTTTCATACTTTATTCCTTTTAGTATTTCCTATAAATTCATTTTGATGCACTGCATTTCTCCCAAATTTATTTTTTCCTCAGCATTTAATGCTGTAATCACATGAAGACTTGGCAACACTCCAGCTTAGAAAACTACAGATCTAGTCCTTCTGGGAAGAACCCTTAAAGTTTAATGGCAACATAATTTATCTCTGTTTGAAGGCACAGTTTTTTAAATAATTAAAATTTTGTTATTTGCTTTGTGCTGTTGGTAATGTTTCCTTAGAAGCTGAAAAGTAAGAATTAACCTAAAAACTTAGTTGATTTTCATTTGGCAAACATAATTTTCTTTATGTCTATTCCAAATCATAGTTGAAATTAACATTTTTAGCTTCTTTGAGTATTTATTAATTCACCACCATTACAAAGTCAGCAAAAGAAATAAAGTGACTTTTCTCCATAGGTCCTGTATTTATGTAGAAAGAAAGGTATAGGTGAATCTTTTCAAATAAAGTATTCACCAGGTTTTCCAAAACTGGGAATAGAAGAGTTTCTCATCACGGAGTAATACTTGGGTGTCACATCTGCAACTTTTAAAAAACCTGGCTGCTAGCTTCCGTTGGAGGTAGGTAAGAGCAAATAAAACTGCAGCTCCAGGGCTCTTCTGCCTTCTGCCTCAGGTATGACATATGTTATTCTCACATATGTGAGGTACAGACCCAGCAACACATCCATTTACCCACCCTTCAAGAAAGGGAAATTACATTCATTAGTTATAGCCACTTTCTCTGTCTGATTCTCATAGATGAACATACTGCTGTTGTTTTCAGAAATATAGAGTAGATTTCTAATGATTAAAGAGCAGTTAAGAACAGATTGCTTTTAACATTATGTTTTGCAAACGCTTTATTAAGCCAAACCTGGGCATTATCTGACAGCTTTGCTTTAAAGAAACCTCTGTTTTACACTACAGCTGAAGGGAATATTATTTGATTTTCAGAACACTTAGCCCTATCCACTCAAAGTTGAGTGGATTTTTATGTCTTCTTCAGCTCTGTGTGATATTGGAGAAGACTGTTGCAAGACTGAAACCGCAGGTCTGTTTACATATGGTCTTAGCAGCTGGTTAAATGTCACAATTTAGACTCCAGTCACCCTCAAGTTTAAAGCACTGAGCTGGTGATGGATCTCGTGTGTCTGTGGGCAGGATCTAATGATTGCAAAGATGCCTGTATTTTAGTACAGATAAACATGGGTAGATTGTTTATTTTCCCTTCTGGCTCTTCCCAAATCTTTTTTGTCGCTGTCCTGATGCTTTTCATATGTTACCACTCTTGACTCCCTGCAGGGTGGTTCCGCTGCCAGCACGCAGATATAGGTGCATGCAGAAGTAACTTGTTAGTTTTTATGTTTGTTAGGATGCTCAGACCATTTAGCTTATGAAGGATCAATAAAGTTCCAAAGTTACCTGAATGGTTTTATCCTTTCTATTTCACTCATGTTTTCCATAGCACATTTGGATAATTCTCAAACCATTTTTTCCACAGCAGCTGTGACATAAGAGGGACACTTCAAAAAGCTGTTTTCCTTTGGTTTGGTGTAGACTTAGTTTTGCCTGTTCCCTTTCTTAATAACATAAGATTTCATGAGGTTTTTTTGTTATCCTTTGATCAGACTACTAATATTAATGATATTAGTGCAGAAATATGTATCCTAGTAAGAAAATAAAAAGGAGTTTTTTATGAGATCCATAGGCTCTTTAATACACAACTCTTGCATTTAATCAGTGCTTCTGTAATATCTTAAGGTCTTTTAAATTTTTTTTATATCAGTTTTCAAATAAACATCTTTATTTGTGGTGCTTATAATTTCGGGGGAATTCAGAGAAAGAAGGTTTTTTTAAACCCTGTCAGGTACAGAAAACATCACATCAGTACAGGACGTTAGAAACAGAGATGAATAGAATTCCTCAAAATCAGCAGGAAAGGTGTTAAATGCTTCCTTGCATTTGGAAAAGTTGCAAGGTATGTATTTGCATCACCTGTGGATGAAACTGAGGATGCCAAAACCTATGTATTTTAAAGTCATTGGTCTTGAATGAAGGTATATTAAAAACATTGGTTGGGAGAGACATCATGGAAGTTGAATGGTAACACACAGATAATGTCAGGGAGCATACATCATATCTTTATAATGAACAAACCACCTCCCTAAAAACACCACAGCCATATATTGGTACTTGTGTCCAATCCTGAGTCTGTCAGTCCAGATGTGTGCTTGACCCCAGCAACAGTTCTGAAGAAATGTCAACATGAGCAATAGCAGAAAGGCCTACAGAAGAGAGATGCTTCCACTTTGTAGCTGGTGGCTCGCTCCAGTAACCGCTTTCGAAGATAACCATGTGTTTTTGCAGAGTGGTAATGCAGTCTTCAAAAAATGACAGAAGTAGCAATAGCTGTTAAATTGGATATTTACAGAAAATCAAAGCATTCAAAGCTGCCATAATGAAGTTCCATTTTAACAAAACCCTAATACAGAAAGTGGGAATATAAATTTTGAAGTGGATTAAGCATTTCTATCAAAAGCCAGCTAACCAATTTAATCAGAACTGGAAAATCAACAACTGAGAATAATGGCTTATCTTCAGTGGTCAGACGGCCAGAATTTAAATGCATTGTAGTATTAGCAAAGGTCAGGAGGTATCTAGTGAGGTTTCCAGCAGAGTGTGGGAACATCATGCCCCCTGATTTCAAGACAGATGGGTTTGCAGCTACTGAAAAACCCACACCATGGCTACCTGCATCTTCAAGCACTTTTGAAAATATGGCACAAAAATGCTCTTTTATATCAGTGAGATGTCAGGGTACATTACTGACAGTACCAGGTTTTCCCTAATCTCATATGTGAAGATTTGAGGCAACTCTTAAACATTGCTGTATGGTTTGTCCTCAGTGTAGTAAAGACCTTGACAACTGCTGCAACAGGACTTTCATGATCTGTGAAAACATTTTTAGTACTTCTGTGTGTAAAGTAGGGCATCTGTTTAGGAAGAAGTTTTACATTCATAAATATATTCCTTCTGTGAATGCTTTTCTTTTAAACTCTGTTTATAAAATTCATGCCTATAAATAAGAAGTTTGTTCAAGGTCTTTTCTCCACATTCTTATGAAGGTAACTAGGAATATTTAGTAATCAAGTTAGTAATTTAGTAATTATTAATTTAGTAAGTGTAGTAATTTGATAATGAATTTCTGCAGCAAGGTCATGCAGAATGAGGAAGAAAGTTATTTTCCAGCCTGTAGGCAAGACAAAAATATCCAAGAGAGTAAAAATCAGTGCAAGATAAAGCCCAACTACAGGAAAACAAGAAGCATGACAGTTTTCTTTAAACAAAAGGAAGCAGGAAGCACCAAAACTCTAATTTCTGCAGTTAAGCCATCTTCCTAGAATGCCTTAATGAATGGATAGTCATGCAATTTTTGGTATACCTTAGGGATACACAATGAAGATAACACAGAGAGATGGGAAAACTGAAGCTAATGGATTACACCATACTGTAATGGAAATGCCATCTGGTAGCAGGAATACCATCCTGTAAAAATAACACTTACATGCAACCACTGTTAGAACACAATGCCTGAGTATGCCCAAAGCTGGCAGGCAAAATATTTTCCTTTTGCAAGGTAGGTTTCTTACAATACCCAAGTCTGCATTTTGCTAGTCAAAGTTCATCACTGTAATGTTAGTTTCAAGGAGCTTTTCATATCTGAAAGCAACGTAACAAAATTCTGCGTATGAAGGGGATGATTCTTTGCAGATTACTCTGAGCAATTCAAACTCTGAAGTGTGAAAAGCAGGGTTCTAGTCCACCTTCTGACTTCACTTTTTATCAGTTAAGCTGCAGATAGGTTATAGCCATACTGTGCTATGTACTGTGCAGAGGGACTAACCATAATAAAATATCTATAGAATGAATATTTTGTTTCACTACTTCAACTTTATAGGTGAAAATGTAGAAAGAAGCCAGAGAATATATTCTCTTTAAAAAATATGTAAGTTTGTGCACTAGGATTCGATTCTGTGATGTAGCAGAACTGTCTCTGCTGCATTTACAATTTTCTACAGATTTTTCTCTAGTGTGATATTGATAGCATGAAAAAATAAGGAGGTTTTCTTTTATGAATTATTAATAAAATTCGATAGATGCTTTTGTCTAACTTGGACTGTTTCTGATTGGTCTTAAAAAGCCATCAAGATACTTACCTATCTTTTTCTAGGAAAACACAAGAAAAAGAAGTCTCCCTTTTAGAATAGAATGGGAGCACTGAAACTTCAGATGCAGATTCTGTAACTTCGTTAGTGGTTGAGAATGTCTTAGGATCATAGGTGTAGGTGTTTAATGTAACTTTCCTAATGTGACATCTGTACTGCAAAGGACATAATTGTGTGTGAACAAAGGTTTGTCAAGTAGATATTTCAAAGTTTCTAGATGCAGGATGCCAAAAGAATAGGATTGGAAAGAACATCAAATACTAAGAAAGCTGACCTGCTTGATTCAGAATTACGAAGCTGTGTTTGTTACTAGAACACATTTTCTATTAATGCAATTTAAGGCAAACACATTCTGCACTCAAGTTTCACCATTAAGAAAGGTTATGGTAGGTGTAGTGAGTAGAATGTAATGGAATAGCATAGCATAGCATAGCATAGCATAGCATAGCATAGCATAGCATAGCATAGCACAGCATAGAATAGAATAGAATAGAATAGAATAGAATAGAAGAGTATAGCATAGAATAGACAAGACTAGACTAGAATATTCAAGTTGGAAGGTATCTAGACTGATCATCTGGTCCAACTGCTTGACCAATTCATAACTGACGAAAAGTTAAAACACATTATTAAAGGTATTGTCCAAAAACCTGCCTCATAAACACTGACAGGCAGGGGGCATCAACCACCTCTCTAGGAAACCTCTTCCAGTGTTTCACCATGCTCTCCATAAAGAAATACTTCCTAGTTCAAGTCTGAACCTCCCTGAGGCAGCTTTGAGCTGTTCCCAAGTATTCTGTCACTAGACACCAGGAAGAAGAGCTCAGCACCTCCCTCTCCACTTTCCCTCCTCAGGGAGCTGTAGAGAGCAATGAGGTCACCCCTCAGCCTCCTTTTCTCCAAACCAGACAAACCCAGAGTCCTCAGCCACTCCTCACAGGAAATGCCTTCCAGCTCTTTCACCAGCTTTGTTGCCCTCCTCTGGATGCACTTGAACACCTTCACATTATTCGTAAATTGAGGGGTCCCAGGGCACATAGCACTCAGGGTGAGACCACACTAACTTTGAACAGTGGGATAATCACCTCTTTTGACCAGCGCATTATGTTGTGTTTGGTGCACCCCAGGATGGGGTTTGCTGCCTTGGCTGCTGGGGCACACAGCTGCCTTGTACTGAGCCTGCTGCTGACCAGTACCCCCAGACCCCTTTCTGCAAGGGTGATCTCCAGACACTCCTCTCCCAATTTATACTTGCATCCAGCATCACTGCACCCCCAGCTGCAGAATCCAGCATTCAGTCTTGTTAAATTTCATGCCACAGACAAATGCCCAGTGCTCCGACCTATCTAGAGAGGCAAGGCTGCTCCTCCTTCAAGAGACAGCACCTCCCAGTTTGGTATCACTAGCAAATTTGCTAATGGTGCATTCAGCTCCTGCATCCTGATCACTAATAAAAATATTGAACAGGACTGGCTTTAGAATTGAACCGTACAGGAATTCAGAAGCATCATCTTATGTTGCCAGTGCTGATCAACGTCCAATAGAGAGTTTACTCTGACTTTTTGCTTAGTGTAGGAGGACAGTTTATCAGATTAAATTAGAATGGCATGGAAAGGTGATGCTTCACTTATAAAGCCAGCTGCTGCATATTTAACTGCCCTATATTTGAATTAATTTAATGGTGGAGTAAGTTTATAGTGGATCAGTGTTTTGTGTCATGTAGTTGCAGTGGAAGCTGCAAATCCAACTTTACCCTATTGTGGAAACATGATTTCAATATCTTTGCACTCAGAGATGTCATTTTCATCTGGGGAAAAAAAAAAAAAAAAAAAAAAAAAAGAACAACAGTGCAATTACCAGGAATTTTTGAGAGTTTTAGGAATATATTTATGGGGAGAAAGTAGTTAGGCTTGTGATCTGACCCTGCCAGAAATTAGAACTGGGTTACGAATGTCCTCATCTTTTCTTCCTTGTGATTTATTGTTCTGTGTGTATGTATGTCATTTGGGAGTTAAACAAAATGTTTTTCTTCACTGCACTCAGGGCCAGCCTGCCCTGTCACTGTAAGGAAGCTGCTCAGCTCCTCTTGCTTTAAAGACATGGATGATACAGAGAATGGCAGCTCTGATCTTTTTGAGATTGCTGGGACTGTTTCTCTTGTAAAAATGCAGAGAAAATTGTTTCTAACTAATCCTGAATTTGAATATAGGAACTGTCCTACAATAGCAGGAAAGGTAATGCTATGCAGTGCAGGCTGAGCACTACTGTATTTGCTGATGGCTCTGAATAGCTTAGATTCTACCAAGAAAGACTGACAAGTCCTTATGGAGAAGTTTCTGGGATCTCTGCTGCAGTTCAAGAAGAAAATAAGACATCTGCTATATTAGCAAAGAACACCAGAAAATAGTATAAAGGCATTTATATCAATCAGTGTTTTTTATTTATTGATGTATATTTAAAATAAAAATGTGATGTCTGTCTCTAGATCTTGGTACTTTGACAAGCAGTATGATCAAGAAATCTTTGTAGGGTTGAAATTACCTTTTCAGCAGAAACACAACTACCTTCTTCTCTTTTTATCATGACAGGAACCATTACACTCTGCTAAATTTACCAGAGCTTCAGTAAATTGGTTAGGAATTCGTGCTCAGGTAACTGTGGCAGTTACCTGTACTGCAATACTGAAGCTCTAAGCAGAAGCTCATTTTCTCTCCTATGCTCTTAAAATCCTGGGATTTACTCCTTTATGAAAATGTGGGGTTTGGGATGTTTATAGTTAGGGCTTTTATTAGGCATTTGAGATTTTTGTTTCCTTTGCAGTGCTTCTATGGTTGTTCGTAAAGCTAAAATGGATAGAAATATGAAAATGCATTCAAAATACCATAACAATAACGGTGTATGCATGTTATTTTATGTTTCAAGAAGATTTCAAGAATTATAATTTGTTTGAAAAGGCAAAGAACAAAAGTGATACGCATTCAAAACAAAAGAACAGTAATTCTGTAAGTGGATCTGAATATAGGCTTAAGTGCTTAATAGTAATTTTTTTTGTTTTTTCAAACCACTTCAATCTGTTAAATAAAGCAGTTCATTTCCTCAGAAGCTTTGTCTCGGTGGCTTAATTCTGACATTGTCTACCCAGACATCTCAACACACTTGGCAGGGTTGCAGAAGAATCACGATCTGTTTGAAAGATGATGAAATGAGGCACAGAGAAGTTACAGTTGGTATAGCTTCACTCCCTTCACAGACCAATCACTCCTGTAACCTGAAGTGTTTCAAATGTGTACATTTAAACAAGTTAAAATTTAAATTTGGAGTGCTTTGGGGGTTTTGATTCTGAGTATTAAAGATCTCTGAATGGATTATGAACTGTCCCAGTTCAGAAGTCCTTGGTCTTAGTGGGATTAAGGTTAAAGATATGCAAACAATCCCAAGGGGTGGTTGCGATTGCTAGAAGTGAAAAGGTGCTTCATGGGTCACTGTGCATGCTCAGGGCAGCTCTCATCTCTGGCTTACCCAGGAGGAAACTGAGAGAAAGTGAAGTGGCTGTGTCAGGGTTACCTGTAGGAACTGTGCCCAGTAGATTTACAGTGTCTGACTCTCACCCCTGAGCTTTTTCCAACCGTTGACCTGTGACTGTGCAGCTATTCCTGTCCTTGTCCAAATCTTTCTTGTACTGGCTTGTACATAAATCATCATGGATGTAAGTGGAAAAACTATAAAAATGGAGGATAGCTGCAAGAAAGGGGTAGGGATTAAAGCCTGTTGGGACTCTGTTGCTCATGTTCAAGATGGCAAGACAGTTACCATGAAAACATTTCCTTATATAAAGGATATCTCCCTCTGTGCAAGGAAATATTTTTAAGTCTGACAAAATAAGCATGTATGTTATTTGATTTTAAAGGTGACCTCCAGGAAGGATGGGGAGGGCCCCTTGATCAGGGACTGTAGTGACAGGACGAGGGGTAATGGTTTTAAATTGAAAGAGGAGAGATCTAGATTAGATACTAGGAAGAAATTTTTAATGATGAGAGTGGTGAGACAGAGGAACATGTTGCCTGGAGAAGCTGTGGATGCCCTATCCCTGGGAGTGTTCAAGGCCAGGTCGGATGGGGCTTTGAATAACCTGATCTAGTGGGAGGTGTCCCTGCCCATGTGAGGGCAGGGCTGGAACTAGGTAGTCTTTAAGGTCCCTTCCAACGCTAGTCTTTGTATGATTCTATGTTTCTGTGATTTTGGTCTCTGTTTAGCAGGGCTTTATTAAAAAGGCAAAAAGCTTTTGCCAGGTGAATTAAACATCTGAACACTAAAGATCTATTAAGCAAAGACAGGGATAGAAAAATGGCCAAAACATTCAGAAAAGCTTCCTAACATGAAGTGGTGTTACCATGGCAACAGGAACTCAAAATCTCTCCATGTGAAGTTGCCCTCTTTTTCCCTATCTCAATTTGGAAAGTAGTAAAAGCAGGATGAAGTCCTTAGAGTTGGTAAGTATTGATAGCAAACTCAAAGAATCTGCTGAAACACTTCATAAACCTTCAGGATGAACAGTTTTACATCCATGCTGAAAAATATAAAACAACTATTTTATTATTTTAGTGAATCTTCTGCAATTTAGGATCATTTTAAAGATGCCATACAGTTTCTAAAGTAATTCTCTCCCCAGATTAGAGGCACATGATAAGAATTTATCAACCTCTTAAAGAAGTGCAGAGAATATCCAAATATGTTTTTAGATTTTATTATGTAAATACACAGGCTAGTGTCCTTTTTGTTGTTGACCATTCTCTGCTCCTTCTAGATTTTTGTACAATACAGACACTTAAAATACAAATAAAAAAAAAAAAAAAACTGCACTCAGTTTATCCGCTAACGGAAAGAAAGACACATAACGACACAAAGATACACACACAAACTTGCTATAGCAATTGTGTGTCACAACTTCTGCAACTCTACTGATCAACAATGTCCCTTGCAGAGGAGATTAAGAAAACATACCAACAGCTACAAATGGTATGTCCAAGTCTTTCTATTCAACTTTAACTAGAACTGGAAGAATAGTTCCCAAAGAGGCTAGGAGGGAAATCCTCCCCTAGGTTAGCTCCAAACTCTTGACACAGAGATGTCTTTTGTTTACAGAATCAACTTTGGTGATCCATAAAGAAAGAAAATAAGATCTCAACTTAATTAATAAAGATAAAAAACTGGACATATAAAAGACAGGAGGAATTTTGTTACTGATTGAAATGGACCTATAATTTCTCATTAAGTTTGTAGCTTTCTCAGCCTTTCAGACAGAAATTAAAAAACTACAATCAGTTCAAATTGGGCAGGAAATGGTACAGTCTGCTGGATTCTATTTCTATCGCAGCAGGCTGGGTGATTTAGAGATTCTTCTTCTGTAGTCTAATTGCATAATTCATTAATTTAGTTTGGGAGCTTCGTACTAATTTCTCTTCGAGAACTATTCTAGTGATGAACAATGCAGAATTTTACCCTTTGTGTGTGAAAAAACCCACAACCTCATTGTATCCAGGTCTGGGTCATAAAGATCCAGAAAACATCTGAGGTTTTTTACTGTATTTATGCCACAAAAAGCTATACCAGGGAAAATTCAAGTACATGGTTTCCAGAGGAGGGAGAATTTTTTTCTGGTGATTTTTTTAATTTCTTGTACTCCAACTTGTGGCTGTTGCCATTATCCTTCTGCTGTGCACCCCTGGAAAGAGTGTGGCCCATCTTGTCTGTAACCCACCATGCATTAGGTAGTTGAAGACAATAATTAGATCCCTCGACAACTGCCCGAGGCCAAACAAGCTTTTCAGTCCCTCCTTGTTTGTTGTGTGCTCCTAGACTTGGCTGTACCAGGGGCCTTCTGCCAGACTCATTCCAGTACAGCAGTGTCTTTCTGGTTCCTGGGGGACACAAAACTCGATGCAGGGCTCCAGATGTGGGCTCACAAGTGCTGTAACGTGAAATCTGAAGCATACCTTCTAAAACATTAGAAGGTCTGCTCACGTCTGCCCTCTTTGCCAAATTTTTCAGTTAACCTTACATTTTTCCATAACTCTGAAACCTGATGTCAGACTCATGTAGATACATTCACAAAGAACAAGGTCAGACATGGATGACATTGCTAACAAGTTCTGTAACACCTGGGTGGCAGTAAAAGTTGTTATAAAAGTTTCTTCTAAATATGTTGTCAGACTCCCACTGATTGGCATTGCATGATGAAGGAGACAGGGGTGCCATATGGTGTTCGTAATGACCTTCTGTCTGAGACGTTTCAGGACCCGTAGATGCTTTTTTGATCTATTGGCCCTATGACTTCAGACAACTTGAAAACAAGAATGGAGGATACAGCAAGGCCATGGGTTGTCTTCCACAGATAAAAGTATGTGCTACAGGGTGGTAGGACATATGTTTCCTGGATTCAACTCGAGTCTGTAAGGATGTGTCCCGTACAAACACACGGGTGGCAAAATTGTATAAATTCATTCCTTTTGTTTAAAAACAGTACATAAAGAAACTGTATTCAAAGACAGGGAGAATGGTAACTTAGGGCTGAATTGGCATTCTCTGAATGCTGCTAGGTATAGCCTCTAGAGAACTGAGGAGTTAGTTTGCTGGCTATTGTTATCTCTTGCTGCCTTATGTTTTCTCACCCCGGATGTGTTTTTCTTGCTGACAATGGTGCTTCAGAGCTCTTGCTGCCCCCAAAATATCGCAGTATAGACCTGTATGGAAAATTCTTCTTTGGGGGGGGGGGAAGGAGGGGCAGAAGGGAAGGCAGAAAACCAGCATTTGTCTGACAGGACAAAATGATCTGTCTTGCCGGGATTTTAGTTCAGAAAAAGTTAACATTCAGAAAGGTTTCTAAAGTATTTCATGTGGCCAGAAACAGCAGAGTCATGTTTCTGGATCTGCAGTGTAGTTTTCTGTCAGAACATACCGTTTTAGTTAAAGAAAATTTTCACTCATTTGTGTTTTTTGGCCTTCTACAGATAATGTTATCTGTAACGGTAATATTGTGATACTGTGGTAGAGACAAATTTGGAACGACGTACTAGATGATGCTACAAGTTTTACACTTACAGACCATTCGTTTCCTCCTACAGGCATACTGTGACCGACATTTTGCTAATACACTCAGTATGGCAGCACTTAAGCTAAAATCTTGCAGAAAGCTGTAGCGGAGGAGGGACTTTTTTTCCAACAGAGGGCAGTGTTTAGTTGCTAAACAGTTTATCGCATTGTGCATCCTTGTAAGACGTTCCCTTTATGCAGTAGGCAAAGAGAAGAAAAGGACTCTACAAATCAGTCCTCCCTTTGGTTCTTTCTCTTTTTCATTACTGTTGCTTGGAGCATAAATGAGTTTTTAATGAACATTAAAAAAAGGAAATATATGTTTTCCATATTACAGAGTGGGAGACAATGTGAGGAAAATCTTCCTGTGGTAAAAATATTGTTGGGAATGTATAGACATATTAAAAAAGAATAAATCCATTTTACAGTCCCCTTTCCTCCCAGACACATGCACATACTACCACCTTTTCCACCACCAAGGAATTTAGTAAATGTGACACTGTCCTTTAATCAAATACATCAGGAGATAGCAGCTCAGCTTGCCAAGTTTTATAGTTAGGCTTACGTGATCATGGTTCAGGTAACACAATTTTAACCAATTGGGGTGCCTTACAAAGAATGAGACTTTTAAGTTTGTTGTAGGTATGGAATTAAGGATTTAGATGACTACTTGAATATAGCACAAAACACCCCTGAACTGTAGTGAAGAAAAGAAAGCAATCAAGCACAATGTTTGCATGATGCATACACTGTTCTCAGAGGTCATATCTAATTTGGGTAAGATCCAGTGCTGCCATGCTCTCTGACAGCCTTTAATACAGTGAAATTGCCTAGAAGCCCAAGAAAACTCCATGTATAGCTTATAACAGTAATAATGACATTTGTGCATGATACTTTTTTGGAGATCAATTACCAGATGTTAGAACTTCACTGTATCTCAAGATACCCATCTTTCTCAGCTGACCATTGTTTGCAGGCTATTCCCAGATGTTTACTTACCACCGCTTACCTAAAAGAGTTGACTGAAAAACGGAAAAAAAAAAGACTCATGCAGAAACTTGAAAGTAGAAGTTGCTTCGCAGTTTTGCAGTGTTTGAAGTAGAACAGGTTTTAAAATTTGATGGTTTTGTTTTTTAAATTACAAGAGTAATTTTGAATTTTAATGCTTTATTTTATTTGCTTTTATTTTAATTTTTGTTATTGTTAATATTATTATTATTAAATATTTTGCAGCTAAATGATACATAGAACTGTTCTCTGCATTGTGACCTTTCCATGTTCTTCACTATTTTAAGTATGAATTTGGAAAACCTTGACCCTAAGAAAAAGTATATTAAGCTTGGGAACTCTCAATTCTAAAAGAATATATCTTAATTTTTGACAACATGTACTGTAAAAGGTCATGTATTTCTTTTTTGCCTTTCTTTTGACAAGACAGAATGATAAAATTAATATTTTTATTTGTCCTCAAGTTCTTCAATGCTGAAGATATTTTAAAGGGTTACAGAGTAGGAAGAGGGAAAGGGGAAGTGGACATATGGGTGAAAAATCCAGAACCTAGTTTATTTAAAAAAAAACATCTTTAGCTGAGATATAGGTTAGGGTGCCATTTTAGTTGGAAATTGTCTCTCAAAAATCAGAAATCACATTAAAAAATAATTTTACAAACCAGTAAAAAATATATTTGTCACCGAAAACCCATATTTGGGAGAAAAAGGAACAATTTTCATTAAAAACAATTGAAGACATTGAAATCATTTTCAGTTAAGGACTGATTATCTGCGCAGTTTTGTTGGCTTTAACTTCTGATATTCGTGTTAGCATTCACTGCAAACAGAAGTCTCATTGTCATTCTTCAGCCAGAAATGAGGGGTTTGAACAGTGTGATGAAATATTGCATTGATAATATGCCCTTTCTGGGAGGCTCATTTTTGACATGTATCACTTCTGTGACCTGATTTACAGCTTAGGCCCAGAAACCTTTGCTCTTGCAGAACTGCAGAGTTGTGGGGCAGTGCAAACGTACAGCCAGAAGAAGGAAACTTCGTATTCTTAATCAGCTTTGTCCAAGAAGACGAGGTGTTACCAAACACTCATTACCCTAAATATGATTGCTACCTAACAGAGAGTGTCATCAAATTTCCATGGTGGCCTAGTATTTTGAGAGCTGCATTCTCAGGAGACACTCTAGTGAGTTTTTGTATTAAGCATTGTTCAGTCTCATGGGTCTTCTGGAGGAAAAAAACACAACTCCTGTTCTTTGAGTTTTTTTATTCTGACAAATGGCAAGGTGCTGATATTTACAGCTATGTCATGCTGTGACTTGTCTTGGTGCAGTTTAATATAGAACGAGACTGCTGATGAGCAAGTTTTAAACTTACCATGAAAAATGCTTCCTGAAAGTGAAAGTGTTCCCTGTGGCAGAAAGTTAGTCATCTAGCTAAATCTTGAGCTGCTTTCTTTCTTAAAATGTATTCTTGAAATGAAAAACTCATAAATATTATTTGTGTCATTCAAGGAATGCAGGCTAACCTCATGGGGCTTTGGAGTCACAGATCTGTGCTTTTAGAGGGCATTCCTCCCATCTCAGCAGCAAAAGTCACACGGAGCAAAAAACTCCTCCTCATTTTTCCTGTCTCCCCCTTTTTC
The DNA here is from genome assembly GCA_033628505.1 of Tringa tobata. Lineage (NCBI taxonomy): Eukaryota > Metazoa > Chordata > Aves > Charadriiformes > Scolopacidae > Tringa > Tringa tobata. The sequence continues at coordinate 7,684,842 of JAHREE010000152.1, read as the reverse complement.
CAAAGGTGTTTTAAAATTAAATATTAAAGAATATGTCCCCTGAAATGAGCGCCAAAAATCAAATTCCTCACACAACATCAGTGGAGTTACTTGGTAGCTATAACTGATTATAATGGATATTCTGGGACTAATGTTCTTTCTTTTACATCTTGAGATAATAAAAGACAAAATAGATCAGCTTCTTAATTTGTCAGAAGTGGAAAAAGCACTTGGATTTAGATGACTCGTTTGATACAAAGCTCTTATAGTAAATAATGTCTAATAATTTTGTATTTAGTATTTAACTGTGATCTACACATTGCTAAATGCAGAAGTCTCATTGACAAAGAGTACATCAAGAATCTCTTTGAAAACTGAGAGACAAAAGAGGAAACTGTCTTGGTCAAATATCACCAAAGAAGCTGAAGTCTCCATAATATATCCAGACCAATGCTGAAAAGTAGTTATGGGCATTACAGAAAGCAAAAATAATGTTGGAACAAAAAACATGATAAAGGATACCAGTTGTGCAAATGAATTCAGTATAAGAGGCTGTTCCAATAAAATAAATTCATGTTGATCATGACATTTTAGTGACATCCAATCATCAGTGCTATAAACCACACAGGAAACAACATAAACTTCACTGAGGCTTCCAGCATTCCCACCAACATAATACCACCAATAAACTTTACTACCAACTTCAACTGCCTCAATGAAATACCCAATAAAAATCTTTTACAAGGTGTTATCAATACAAAAACTTTCCAGATATTGTGCCATCAAAAACTTCCCATGATAGTCACCTATAAATAGTGATTCTGTAAACATCAACAGGAAATAAGCCCCCACAACCCAACCCCCAAACTAGTTCCACTGGATTTGTGGGGAAGGTTTATTTTCTTGAGGAATAGAAATGAATAAAATTGGTTTTGCAAAATGTAAGAACTGGCTCAAAACCACTTGTTGATTCTGAACAGAGAAATTAAAAAAATTGTCTAAATAGGTACAGTGGATAGGGAATTTGTTTCTAGGGAGCTTTCATCTACCTTGTAAATACCTAGCCTGTTGAATACTCCTGGGGTAAGCCAACTATTGGAAAGGCAGATATTAAACTAGCAAACACAAAACACAAAAGATAAAACAAAAGGTTTCATTTGTAATGCTAAAAACAGTCACAATAAAATGAATCTCAGCTCTCTGCACTGTCGGTACACATATAATGCATGACTTCCACTATCAGAGGTAGTGGTTTTCCCTGTTCCTGGGGCTTTAAGTACCACTTAGGTTTTAATGACCAGTTTAAGTCCACATTACAGTACCTCTATGACGCTTTGAGGTTCTTTGCAAAGCCAGAGAGATGCAATAGGGCACAGTAATTACCACCTCATAATCCTGAATCCTTCTTTTAGAGTATTAGCCCTTATTTCAGCAAATAGTGAACATTTTAAACCCAGTACAGTGGGTCTATGCCAGAACAAACTCAAAACAGATAAGAGGTGGGACCCAGCCTGCAGTACAAATAGTGGAGTTTTTCTGCTTTTGTAACTAAACTGAAAAAATCCACTCTGTCCAGTATATGTTTTGGGTCAGAATGAAGCAGAAGGTTGGCCTTGTCTTTTTTTTCTTTTTTTTTTTCCTCAGTAATCTACTTCCACTGAAAATTTATTTCCAATATACTGTGGATCTAGCCCGAAATGTAATGTAGTCTGGGTCCCAAGGAACTGAGCACCATCAATAAAAAAATAAAAAAGAAAAAGAAAAAAAGAGAAAAGAATTATTTAAAACAGAATTCACCACAAAAAGTAGAAATGTTGTGATAAAATATGCCTGAACCTTAAGGTTTAGTTTAGTTTTCTTTTTTCTTTTTTATTATTTTTTTTTTTTAGTACAATAATGTATCTGTGGTGTTTGGCATTTCCCATCCTTCCTCAAAATCCCACATTCCCTTTCTTTGGCCTAAACCATTTGCTGAATTCGATCTCAGTGCTGAAATTATTGCATTCACTCCTCTAAAACACTTTGAGAATCTAAAACTCCAAAACCTGTGACCTAACAATGTTACTACTTGTTGGTACGATTACAAAGAGGACAAAAGCTAACAACAAATGCAACAACAGGTTGAACTATGCCTGGCTAGTCCAGACTGATGATGGTTCTCAAGCACTTGTTCTCCTTATCGACTGCTGAGAGAAAGGTTATTCCCAGCTTCAGATGTGCTTCCTCTCCAAGTATGCCCAACACTATTTTCAGCTGGTAATTTTCACCTTAATTTCTGATTTTTCAAATTTGTACCTTAGCCACAAATAATTGCTGAATGACTGAATTGCTAGTTCCCTGTCCTGTTCAGTCAATCAACTTTTGTTTTGGAAATAAATATTCTGGCATATCACAACTGCCTTGCTGCGCTCAATCTCCATTTTTTTCCAGGATCTTGGATACTGTATTTCTGAAGTCTCTGAGCTTAAAGCGCAACTGCAGGTGAAAACCATCAAACACTGAAGCTCCAGATTGCTACATCCAGCTTCTAGTGCACCTTCCATTTCATAACCCTGTTGACTCTTTCCTCTCCTTCTGCTGCCCTGTCACTTGCTGACCAGTCATGTTTACAAAGAATTACCTAAAGAAGAGAGGTTTTATACTTCCAACATCTTTATGACTGGTTTACATTTTTAAATCAAGGAAAGAGCTTAGACTTCATAGTCACTGCAATTCAATAATCTCAGTTAAGTACAGTCTCATTTTACTACAATTCCCTTTGTTAGTTTGCTGCAGCTGGTATTTTTTCTTACATATTTGTGTGTATCTTCTGCCAGCAGAAATAACCAGAAGAGCGTCATGAAACCCTGGAAACTTGTGAAACCAATCCACTCCTGTTCTCAATTAGATTTGTAAGTACAGGAAAGACTAGTGCATTGTACAGGATAACTCTAAGGAAAGACTCTAGCTCTGTGGGCTCATCTTGTCACAAGTGATCTGAGCACAGTAAAATTACCAGTGTGAGAAAATAATCCAGTATATGGAGTTGCAGCTATAGAGAATTTTATAAGCAGATAGATAAATTGCTTTATTCCTTAATTGTCAGACTGGTTTCATATTCTGCTCTGCTCTTCTGGCAAAGATCCAAGTAAAAATTTTTTTTTTGTTCCAGAATAGGTAAACTACCTGTATATTCCTGACTCACTCTGTTATAGGCACTGATGTAGCATAAATAGGAGAAATTTTGATCAGAATGTATCCAAATATTGTTTGATATCTCCTCTCTGGAGATCTGAACTCCAAGTTTCTCATCAAGTTCTTCTCCTTAAGTTAGGGTTGAAGGTGTATGACACAAATTGAAAAAATAATACATTAGTCATGTAAAGTGAGAAGGGTAGGTGCCATTGTTTCTTTTGGGTGAGGTTTTAAAGGTAGGAAATGGAAAATTAATGAACAGGTAAAAAATTACTAAGAAATGGATAAGGAATGAAAGAAGTTATTGGAATCAGGGCATTAATGGAAGAGTGAAACTGTGTGTTAAGGTTAGTCCTTTAAAATCCTTAATTGCAGGATTTCTAAATTCAAATATTTTAATCCTTCAGAACAGAGGCTTGAGCAAGGTTTGTGGGCATCTCAGGTATTTTAATATGTAAAACAAATACTTTTGTGTGTCTTTGTCTTTCACTGCTTTCTGGAAGAAGTTAATGAATTAAAACATTCTATTTTAGTAAGCCATTTGTCTTATATTTGATTAATAAAAGCTATGTGTCACACCCACTGCTGCTGAACTTGCATTCTTTAATAGTAATGCACATAAATCCTCAGAACATTTTGACTGAATTGTATCAGAAGTGGTAATGTACAAGCCCCTGTGATGACAGCTGAAATGATGTCTCATATAGCATCAGCCTTTTATCAGGATGACCTGAAGCAAAAGGTCCTATACTATGGCTTGAACTGTTGGAAATATTTCCTTACTTTTCACTGACATTTTGTGATGTGTGACTTTTATTAATGGAGCTTTATTTAGGGCTGGGTGTTGTGGCTGCTTGTTGTTTGCTAGTGTTTATTGTCGATTCATGGAGCTATGTCTACAGTGATTAAAATCTAGCCTGGGTCACTGCCTTGTCAACTTCATGGGCAAACCATCTACCTTCTTCCATGTACATGTGCCATGCAAAAAAAAAAAATCAAGCCTCTTCTTGCAAGGATGTTACAAGAAGAAAAATGACAGAAGCAAATCAAGAGCTCACATGAAGCATACTTCAGTCTTCAGAAAGAGGTTTTTCTCCCCCAGGACCACAATTTTCCCTTTGCAACTAGGTAAAATGAACTTCATGAAAGACAGAGGTTGAAACAGCATACAGATCTTCAGAGTCCCGGTCCTCTACAACACACTACCTTCTTTGAAGTGCTTCAAGACACTCCTTGCCATTATAAGTACCAAGTGATCCCCTTCACATCCACAGCACAGACTTACTGAGGGATGCTAAGGGAGGGGTAGGGAAAATCATGTTCCATTCCTTTGCCGCGTTTGCAATGAAAGCTAGCTGCTGAGAGAGGTCTGAGAATTATACTATACAATTAGTAGTATACAGCAAACATTGTTTTCTTTTGCTTCTGAAAACTGCCAGGCTTGCCAAAAATGCCTACTTCTTAATAAGTAACTGAGAGTCCCTTAGATGTCTCCTTATGAAGAACAGAGTCCCTGTTTCCCAGTCGTAATCCTTGCTGTATGTCTCTCAACCCAGTGCCACTGGATTCCTCAGGACCTGGTAGGTCTCCAATCCAACCCTCTGCCTTGAGCAGGCTCAGTCATGGGGTCAGACCAGGTTGCTCAGGGCTTTGGCCTGTGAGGGCTGGAAACCTTCCAGGGAAGGACACAGCAACACCTCCTGGGCTGTGTTGCCACTGTCCTCACGGGGAAAAATCTTCCCCTTACCTCCAGCGTCTCTGACTGTGCTCAGCCTTCTCCCCAGAGCTGCCTCGAGCCCCACCAGCATCGCTGCCAAGGCTCTGCCTGCTGGGGACGGGGCTGCACAGTGCTCCTGCCCCAACTGTATAGGTGTCCTTTGGCCCCCTGCTCACACTGGTCCTGAATGCGAGGCATCTGAATGGGACACCAGGACCAGATGCAGTATTACCAACTTGATAGCAATGACAGAGCTCCTTAGAACCTGCTGAAGATTGCTAGAAACAAAAGCCTGGAGATGCTATTTTTCTACATGTTCGAGTAGATACACGAGAAGTACTCTTTTTTACCCACAGTTGGCCTTCTAATTTAGCTCTTCTTTCCTTCAAATTATTCCTGGAACTCCCCTGCTGTCACTGATATCTCTGCAAAGTTCTCTCAGCACTCTAGTGTTTGATTTCACCTTCTGACTACTGCTTTCTACCAGCTCTTTAGTGACAATAGTTTGTTTTCATAATCTGACTATTAAAAACAGTTTCTCCAGAGTCTGCAGTATGATTTATTTTCTCATCTCTAAATTTCTCTTTATTGATACATGGTGTTTGAACCTACTCAATTTCAGTTGTGGTGCCACCTCTGAATGCCTGAAATTCCTTTCTAGTCAGAGAGCTAAAACAATTTCTTCATGTGTGAGACATAGTCTTGTATATCCTGTATTTGAATGTTAATGAGAAATCAGATGCTGTGAAATGATACAAAATGTTGAAAGGAGAACAGAGCACTTAATTAAGCCCCTAATTCCTTTTCCATTCTGGAGAATTTATCACCTACCTCTTTTACAAGCTTTGAATTCTTAGGGAAAAAATTTTGTTGAGTTACAGCATAAAACCTGTAGGAGGGCTAAGAAAAATAGTTCAATACTTTAGTACTGCAAAGAGTCCCCAGAAAGACAGGGGAAAAAAAAAAAAAGAAAATGTGAAAAGATGTATTTTCTGGGTCATTCAGAACACTCTATGAAACATTGCCTGTGTTTACTAACAGTTAAGGTCTATCTATTCAGAGAAATGCAGCTCATAAGTTTCTTTGGCAGGACTCTGACCCCCAGAAACTGCAGCTGCAATACCTGGATGGTTTTTAAGCTGCAACATTAAATACCTGTTCTTGGAAATAACAGGGTGGAGCAATTAAGCATTACTCCTGCATAATAGTTTTCCTCTAATTTATAAGAAAATGATCTGGTTTATCATTAGTTCACGCAATAAAATGATACATTTATCCTCCTTTTTTTCCACTATGGTGATGTTCTGCCTGCTTTATATCATTTTCTGAGACACCATATCTAAAGGAAAATAGAATGACATATCAAGTGATATAGAGTATCTTGTATTCCAGATGAATACATATTTGTTCTGGATATTTGGGGCAGTAGAGGGAGAGATTCATTGCTCCTGAAGGACACAGCAAACAAATGAGCTAAATTTCTTAAGCTTCTTTATATAGCAACATAGAAAGCGGTTTTATTCTTGAGTTTGCTACATCATTCTCTGGTTGTACCTTTTGAATTCTTCAATCAAATGGCCCCTAAAAGTAAGGAATCTGTTTATTGAGATAAATCTTGATATTATTTCTTCTGTTATGGGAGTAAGTATGAACGCTGTAAATAACTAAAGATTTGTGTTGTAATTCCTGTGTCATGGACATGTTGGAAACACAATTAGCTGATATTTTTGGAATAATCTGGCATGTACCACTCTTTATTGTTGTTTTGGAAGGATGCTACAGCCAGCACCACAGAAGGAGGGCAGTAGAATTTAAACAGTGGTGGTGTTCTTGGCTCTTGATAATGAAGTGAAACCCTGAACATTATGTCAGTGGGAGCATGAAAGTCAGGGCTCCATTTATAAGTATTGTAGGTAAAAGTCTGCGAAGCAAAAAGATCCATCACACTCAAGAGTGCTTGAGAAAATAACCTTATTTTATCTTTCCAATTGTTCCTCCTACACAGTACCTACAGCTGGTATCAGTCTGGATTTAGCAATACTGTGTAGCAGAGAATCTATTCTTCACTGTGCAATTAACTATACCTTTAATCAGTATACCTACTTTTCTTTCCTCCTATTGTCCCGAATCATAGATCAAACCTTCAATTCTGAGGACCTTTGTCTTCTGAAGGAGTTAAAGAGCTTTGAAAATGTTTTGATCCCTCCATATAATACTTTTTTCTCTTTTTCTTTAATCTTTATCTCCTGTGAAAATGATTTTTTTTTTCCTGGCTGTTTTCCTCCCCTAACTTTTACATTGCATTCTCTTTTCCTTTCTAATTATATTTTCACTCTATTTCTTCCATTCTATGGGGGTTTTGTTGTTGTCGGTGGGGTAGAGTTTTTTAAAGCCTTTATAAATCCTTCTTTGATCTTTTCTGTTCCTGCCTGATAATATTTGGCTGTGAATATTGTTGATGTTGTTAATACTTCGTTCTGTGTTTCCCTGTCTTCACCATGCTCTTTTCTGGACTAATTTCAACTTCCTTCTGTTAATTATCTTAAGACATATTTACGCAGAGTTGAAGCCAAATTCAATTCTTGCAACTTCCGAGCAGTTGCTTGTCTGTACTATACATAAGTATTGTGCTGCTCATGCAATTCTGTAAAAGAAAGTACTTATTGTAGGTGTAATAGTACAAATGAGCACTTAACTGGTGCAATATATTTTCTTTCCCTGCCCTGTTTTGTCATCATCCAGGCATATAATTTACCCTAACTGCAAAAAATTGAGATTAGGTTCAGCAGCTTTTGGGGTGGACTTTGGAAATTAAGGGGTCCCTAGCTGTGATTTATTGGTGGAACAGACGCACATACTCCATAACATAAGTACTGAAGGCTGAGATGGTGGGAAATGAGGTGAATCAGTGATAAGAATACCTGTTTTTAAAGATGATTCAGCTTTGGGGGAGACAGAACACAGCTGTCCAAAGCAGTTATGAGTATGAAAACTTTTGTGGCCTATTTGCTTGACTGCCTTTACTCTCCATAATCTCAAAATTTGGAAGTCCTCTTGTAATTCTGAATTATTGATTACCAGCACAGCTTCTTACCAAGCAGTCAACTGACCCATCATATTGATATTATACTTATTATTTTAAAGCATAGTGTTAGTAGCAGAATATCCCATTTGATTATTTGTCTCGTGGTTAAATCTCACTTTTTACTCTATATTGTTATGTAGCACTAAGGTTGATAGTTACAACACGTTATGCTACTTCCTAATGGAAGTTATAATGTCATCTCTTATATTTGGAAAGGAAATCACATTTACAATATATTTTCACAGTGAAAGAACTAAATGCAGATTGGTCTTTTGTAAGGAAGGTTAGTTAGCTTCAGTACTGGACTACTGAGCTTGCATTGCCTGTCTGGGTACTGTTCTGGGCAGCTAAGTACTGTACAGTGTGCTACTTCATTAACAAATTGAATTTGAATAACCTCTTAATGCAAAAGAAAGGGCATTACATTTAGATGTCTGCAGAGTGGAGAGCAATAAACAACATGTTTTAAAACCTTAACAGGAACAATGCCATATTTCCTAAGATCATTAATTCCTTATCTGGTGTGTGCATGCCTCCTAACCAGCCTCTTTTGTTTACTTCATATTCATCAGTTTTAGTCTCTGTTGCACTGTTATAGTCTGTACATGCAGATTAAAAATGCACTGTTTATTGATTTCCGGGAAAAGCACATATTTTTAGTTGAGAAATGGAAAACAAACCCACCATATAATTTTTACATTTAGAGCTTGCTTTTTGACAGGAACCTGATAAATACAAATTTCAGCCTGCCGTTGCCAAGGTATCTGTATTCTCCTCTTGACAATCACGGTTCTTCAAAAGATTTTCTTCTTTCGTGGTGCTCTTTAGCTTTAAAATAGGAAAGTTCTGTATGTCATGATTTACTCATTATATACTGCATGATTATGGATGGGACATTCTCAAATAACTGTCCCTCCGTGGGATCGCAGGCTTCTCAGATTGCCAATAAGCTTGCCAGTTAGTGCCAGTTCTAATAGTGATTTTTTGTGTTATCAACACTTGTCCACTATGAACTGCAAACTAATTTTGTACAAATAGCTTAACAGCTGTTCGGTAGCAGTGGCTTAGAGTCTGATTATGAACTCCTAATCATATAGCTCTTGTATTAACTTCAGTGAAACTGCTGCCGGGTAAAGCAATTAAAGTTCAGTTTTTCACATGATGATATTTGTATTTATTAGAACTAAGCTTCAGTTTTGGAGATGAGAGGTTCTGAATGACATCAAAATGTGCTAAGCATCAAATTTCTGGGCTGAATTTCCAACATTTTCAGTTGCATCTTAGGACTGCAAATGGGTTTTTGGATCATGTGAAATGTTGGTTATGGATCCTTGGGTATTTAAGCAAATGAGAAAAATGTACCTTAGCATCCACTTTCAATAAAATTAAAACTTCAGCGCAAAATTCTAACTCTACTAAATGCCTGAAGTCTCCAGAAGAAAGAGCTTTTTAAACCTAACCAGTGTTTTTTGTGTGTGAATGTGTTTGTGGTAATGAACTGAAGACTGCAAAACGTTATAACTGATAGCCATTCCTAAAAATGTCAAACAAAGTGTGGCTGATGTGATTGATATGGTAATTTTTACATAGATTTAATGTAGAATTCATCTCTTTCATGCAACTTTAGAGTTACTGTCTTCCAATACCAACCACATTAAGTTCTTTATTAATTGTTAACAAATGATTAGAATTATATGAAATGTCATATAAACCATTAGTTTACATTCTCCTGGCTCTTAATTATACCTAATGAGATTAAATCTAACAAGAGAACATACAGTTTAGCCAAATTAAGAGGCTTTTCTATACTCTGCCCCACCCAGTGTGTCAGGGCTCTGGTGACAATCTTACCTTATGCTTTCACCAATGCTGAGGTTGGAAGTCAGCTGTTCAGAGAGGCCTCAGGATGTCAGAATCAAATGTCTACCTTCCCACTGAAGGTGACTATGGAACAATATGCATTGGAGATGACAACGGCAATACTTGTAAGGCCAAAGCTGTAAATTTCAAAATTCATTTGAGCTGGGAACCACTAACTTTAAGATAACTTTCTGTTATGAATTAACAACAAGATCGCAGTTAGATTTTAATTTATTTTTATTTACAATAATGTTTGATAAATTGCCTTTTTTTTTTCCTTTTTTGCAGTGGTCAGCAAAATATGTTTTAGATACTGATATATGTGAGTGATGAGTCTAGCATGACAGGTCTCAGGGTCATGTCATGGTCGTTGTCATGATACTTTGTTGCAGAACTTAGAGAAGAGAGACATGAATCTAATTTAAAGAGCAGCAAAAAGAATATGCAATTTTATAAATAAATTATTTCTTAAGGTACATAATAATATATGTAAGTTTTTATTTTGATATAGATGTTAAATTATTGAGAATTAATACAGAGCTCAACAAGCCCAAGTAAAGTGTCTTACTCTGGGTAAATAAAAAAGAGAGGAACATGTTCAAAAATGATGATAGATTAACCTCATAAGGTAAACATGGATTTCTCTAGTGACACTTATATGCATTTTTATTGTTTATTAATAATGCCGATATGGCGAATAGACATTTTTCCAGTTCAAGTACATACCACTGATGCAATGTAGCTATGAAAGCACTTTCATGTTCTGATAGTCATCTAATACTGATCTGATAACAAATTGTTTGGATCTTGGCCACTAAAAAAATCACCTCCCTCCCACTTTGTACCATGGCCATGTTATATTAAAAACTGATTTAAGGGATGATGCTTTGCTTAATGTATGATTGTTGTTATAATTACGGTGAATTGCATCTTGCATGACTGGATATATATTCAGACATTAGCATTTAAACTGGATTAACAGTTTAATAGTAAAATAAATTAATGTGTTTTTTAAGAAAAAAAAAATCCCAACTACCAAAAGACACAAACGCAAACAAATAAACTCTACCACTGATACATAATCTCTTTTCTCTCTCCTTTTTCCTTCTGTCAGCACTCTTTTCTCTATTCTCTGGAATGCACCTAAAGTGATTTTTTACATATCCTTCAAAGCTGTCTTGTTACCTTCTAGTTTAATGTATAGCAATATGAAAAATCCTTGGTAAGCCATTTACACACCTTTAATTTTCAGACACTCAGTCTGCCTTCTGACAGGCCTAAATATTTCTTTCAAGTGTTGACCATTAAATCAAGTGTTAATAAAAAAAAAAGAAAAGTGCTTCTTATAGTGATGTTTCTGTATAACCCATGTTTAAGCTATTCCAGGTCAAATTCTACTGCCACTGCAAATCCAAAGCATCTCTGTCAAGTTCACGACAAGCTGCACTTTTATCCTCTGCTTGATTGTTCTGGGTACTCCCTTCTCTTCCTGATTGGAACCTTTTCATGTTTTTGGGATAGAGGTGTGCAGTTTACTCAGCCTCATTTTAAAACTCTGTGTCACCATATCTAACTGGGCTTTGATATCTGTTTTGAAATGGAAATCTTTTTACAGACTTGCGACAGCCTTTCTAGAACAAGCCTGGAAGTTACAGATTAACAATCCTAATAAGCAGAAAGAAAATAAAAAAACACTGCTTCCACCTTGTTTATCTTACTTCTGTAGTGGACCAATTCTTTCCCACTTTTCCAGGTGTCTGAAAACTTCACCTTGCCTTATCCATTCTCAGGTCTGGAACTTGCACCCTCTGTTCTGTGAAACTTTTTATTCCCCGTCTCTCCCTTTCTTTTCTGTAAGAATGATGTCTATTCACTAGAAGAGAGGCAAGACACTGCTTCCAACAACAGTCTTGAATTTTTTTTTTCCTTTAAAGACAGGTTAGTAATTACAGATTGATGGACACGGTATAGGTGGGGGTACACTGAATATGCAGAAACCTCTCCCCTTTCCAGACAAGGGGGCAGCATCCTTACTTCAGAGCAAGCCCTTGGTCTGAAATCCGGGACCCTGGGACACTTCGTGTAAACCCTGTTGAAGTTAATCTCCTGGGAGTCATTTCAGTTAATTCCCAGGCCTGGGCTCTGTTTTGCCCAGAAAAGGGGTGATCATGTTCCCTAGTGTGAAAAAAAGGCTCGTTAATTATGTTATTTCACAGTGCAGGAGGGACAAGGTTGTGGCAGAAATTACTGTCAGGGTTGGACAGTCGAGCAACCATCTCCCAGCCACATTTTGTCTCAATCTATAAGTGGCTGTGCAGCTGGATATTTGTCTAACCAGGCACTTGTAAAGTACTTGCTTGGAACAGGGCCTTCAGACCAGTGACTATTCAGTTCACTATGACTTGGGTAAGTATGTTTACTACAGAGAACCACAAAACTATATTCACGTCATCCCAGGAAGAACACAAGGTTCTGGGACTTGTTTGTTTCACAAAGCTGATGTTTGCATCTGTCTGTTTTAGCCTATTTTTCAAAATTACCACGTCTGCTGAAAAGCAAATTCTGTTCTATCTCAAGGTGCAATATATCTGAAGACATATGGATCATAAAATAAGCCAATTTGAATATTTGTTATATATATATATTATTAAAAGGAGGGAAGAAATTATGAAGTTGCAAACTAGCTCTACTGTTGCTGCTATGTTGCATGAGTCATGCATCAGGTTAGATAAGCAAATCTCAGTGCCCTGGTGGAGAAATCAATACTTCAGGAGGAAAAAAAAAAACCAACATGCATTCATTTTATACTGAATTTCTAAATGATATTTCTAATCTCTTCAAGCTTTCTGAGTGCTGCTAGGGGAGGTTTTTGACATCAAAGATGAGTAATAGTTTCATTTATTGACCTGTGATATCAAATGAGGTGAACATTGAAACTTACTGAATCATTAGCAGATGGGTTTTCAGGCAATGTGCTATCTATATCTGCAGAAACATACTCTTTCACATGCCTGCTCTGTTCTAACAACACATTGACTCCACCGAGGCCTTACTTATATCTAGGTATTGCTGAGCACGGAAAGCAAAGTACACAGACTGCTGGAATTTTAAAAAACATGTATTAAAAAAACATTAGGAAGGATATCATGTCTTGGCTTTTCATGACAACTGTAAAATATGTGGTATGATTTCTAGATGAGCTATAACTCGTGAACACAAGGAAGTAATTCAAGTAATCCAAAACCTAGCACCCTTTTGGCAGGATTAGCAGGCGAATGAGCTACCACTAGCACAGTGCAGAGCCTCAACCACTCATCAGGCTAAGTGTTGGTTTTCCCATTAAAAAATGACAAGTTTTCATGGGTGGCAGATTGTACAATGTCCACTCAAAAGGTGAAATTAAGACAAGAAGGCAACAATATTTGAGTGGTCTTCATTCCACTTACATGCATGTTTTTTCTTATTTCTGGCCCAAGGCATCTGTTCTTTGGGCTTTCCTCATTGCTCTTCAGAAGATTTCAGAGGTTTCTGACTTTTTCCCTTGTTGAGAAAAAAGGTTATAGGTCAGATATAACCCACTGGAAAATGCCTCTTCTTCTTGGTAAGGCAAATATAAAATATTCTACAAACTTTAGATTAACCTTTGGAAATAGTATTTGATATTCTATCAAAAATGATAGACAAAAATTCATATTGCAATATACATGCATGGTTATTTAAAAAACATTGACTGTTTTAGAGATCCCAGGTGATATTGTAGGGCTGGGATTCAGGATTTCCAGCAATAGAAAATAGTGTTTAGTGTAAAGTATAACTGACATGCCATTCTGTATGGTGAATCAGACAATAAAGCAAGTTGCAAAGGTGGACTCCAGTGATTTCCAGCAGAAGGAATTCAGTGATGATAACTTAGACCGGCTGGGGACTGGCTTCATAGGTTTAATGTATCAATTTTTATTTCCTATATTTATTTCCTCAGCTCAGGACTCATTGTACTAAGTACCAGCTCAAATCACACTGTGCAGATATGTGTTAGGAAAGATATTGCACTATAAATAAGGCAGGGAGTGGACTAAAAAGCACTGGGGGATTTAAAACTGAGGCAGGAATACAATCCAGAGCTTATGACAACTCTTTCAATATTGTTGCTGGCATTTGAAGAACTCCAAAGTAAGTGTGGGCTACTAGTTCTTTAAATAATATTATTCATCGAAGTTTATCAAATAAGGCATCTTTGTTGTCCTTTAAAAATGGCGAAATCGAGGCACAAGGATGGGATAACGCAGGGTTATTCAGAAAAGAACAGTGGAGAGGTATTCAGTTAGTATGTAACTATCTACTTCTTAGCTGTGCTTTTAAACATGCAAGATGTTCTTGCTTACACAACATGTGACTTCATAGAGAAAAGATTTGAAAAATGTCATTAAATTGACATTTTAGGTGGACATGATGTATTGAGTCTCAGTAGAATTATATTCTGTGGCACTACAGTAAGCCACTTCTCAGGAATTTGCCACTGAGCAAGGATTTCAGGTATTTGAGCATTTTTTTCTTTATTCTATTTCCAGGGAATTCAGCAATGCAGTATCATTGCAGAAGGTTCCTTCTCCAAAGCCTGCCTCAGTTTTCCTCTCCCAGGTCTAATCAGTAGATATTAAAATGGTGTTGACAGGAAGGAAAGCTGCAAGTGCAGAAGACAGAACACAGTCATCAGCTATGCTAAAAGCCAGGTTTTAAAACTTCTTAGCATATTTCTATATATTTTGAAACCTGTATTTCAGAGACATGTCGCATGTTTTTTTTTTCTACCTGCTGATCATCCAATCATACTGTGGTTGGCTATGCTTAGATTTTTGTCTATTTCCTCTGCAGTCTTTAGCATCTGTCTTGAATAGTTAAAAAAAAAAAAAAAAAAAAAAAAAAAGATTAAAAAAATACTGAACTACTGAACTAAGGAATCTTCATCTCTTTTCATTTCTGTTTGTGAATCTGTTTTTGTGTTAAAATATATGTTAATGAAGCAACTTTCCCCAAACCAGCTATTAAAAATAAATAAATAAGTACAGGACCTCACCAGCTGCTGATGTTGCCAAAGGGAAAAGGGAATGTATTCATTTCAGCTGAGCACAGGATTGCACTCTGAATAAATCTACTTTCAAATTATCAGTTCTTTCTGACATGACTGTCAAGAAAGAGAGAGCAAAACTTTTAAAGGAAAAATTAACTTGCACTTACCCTTTGACAACAGTGTGCATTACAGTGATTGAACTTTATTAAGAGAATTGTTTGCCAGCTCTATTTGTCTTTCTTTTGGCAGCTCTGGCATAAATATTTAATTTAATTTATGTTCCAAATTAAAAAAATGTCTCTATAAAGCTGAGCAGTACCTGCCCACTATGAAAAAAATGATGCTTATATATTGCTGTGCCATTCACAGTGAAACATCTCTATATGAAAGCTTACTGTTCCTTTATAGCTTGAAGTTTTAACCCTTTCTTAGATGGGCTGAGAGAGGAAGCCTGTAGAGTTAGAAAAATATACTGAGAAGTGCAACAAATGTATATGATAAGGAATTTTTTTTGCCAGGCAAGTATGCTTTTCTTGGTTTTAACACAATATTTACCTATGTTTGCTATATCATCTCAAAAATTGACAGAAATTAAGTATTTTTCAGTCTAGACTTGGGGATTAATATATCCCTGATAGAAGAGCACTGATGGGTGGATTTCATCAATGGTAAATTTAGCTGGGTGTGTTAAGGTACCTGAGACCCAGGAGTAGTGACTAAGTACACATTTTCTAGGGCTTTTCTTGTACACAGTCACATTGGATTCCTACCATTTTTTCCCAGGTAATGCTGAAATCAACTGTATCTTATATTTATTTAATTTTTAAGGACTAAATTCTGAAATTCAAAAGCTCTGTAATCCTGAGTTCTGTATGCATACAGGACTTGGTTTATCCATCCGTATACAGCTTTTCTGGCTGTTTTCTGTTGATGTTTATAATGACATCATATTTTTCATTCATAATGAACATTTCTTCTGACACACAGGGATGGGGGCCTGAGGCACCAGAAGAATGAAGATTCAATTGCCCTGAGAGTGAGGAGAATGTAGTAATGAGTTTATTGAAAAAACCTCAACATTTTTTTAAAAAATGTCCCAAATTAGAGACCTCTGAGGTTTGTGAGTGAACTTGCACTTCTGATCAGAGCAAGTGGAATACTTGGTCACATTGTTCTATATATGGGTGGTTTACAACCAAGGCATCCTTGGCTAGACTATTTAGCTAGACCATCCAATGCTAGAAGTAAATGCTAGTTCATCTGAATTGAGATCCAAGAAGATTTTTCTCTGGTCTTACTGTACTGCTAAAGAGAGGAGGAGAGAAAATAAATATTTTCAAAGGTGAGAGTGAACGATGTGCACAAATCCAGTTGGTTTCTTAACTGTATTGAAACGCCCCAAAATCATGTTTTCACAACTTCCTGTTCTTGCTAAACAAATTAACAATTTGTTATTTTCACAAATAACAGCTATTTAAAGGTTTTATTGCTTTTAAGCCTATCTGTCTTAATATGCTGCTCAAGATTTTTTAATTGAGGCTAAACAAAAGTATTTTGCTATTTATACAGAAAAAGGCCTCACAGAGGAATCTTTTGTACCCAGAAGACTTAATTAACTGACAGTCTCCTGTCAATATAGAATAATCTTCACATGATAATTTCAGTGTGTATAATGCATGCAGGGTAATTCAAAACAAATTTCAGGATGTTTCAGACAATAAATTCCCTCAGCTGGATCAGTATTAGTGTTTATTTTTAGTTTAAATTGAGTTTAACTGAGAGGTTTTATAGTCTGAAAAGTCCTAACATTTTTTCAATTACTTTGTGCATATTTAACATCAATTAAATTGTCGTCTGGTGGCTTGGGGTACTAGCTGTTTTGTACAGGAAACTCATGATGAAGTTAAAACTGTAACAGTTTGTCACAGTCAAAGGACTTCCTTTTTCCTCTTTTTTCTTCTTCTGCAGACTCATTATTGCAGAGCTGGGATATCCTTCAAATTAGGATTTATACTAGATTGGACCTAATGAAACAGCATTGTTTTACCCCATGTTAGTATTAAGGCATTTTAATACTGAGACATTAGTCCAAGTGGTATGTGTGTGTGCTTTTATATCTATGAGAGAGAGGGAGGAATTAAAGGAATGAAATAAGACTGGTAAAATTCTTATTAAAAAAAGTTCTTTTAGTTTCCTTTGGCAACTAATTCAGCATTAAGATGGGTAGAAGAGATTACTCCAGATATTTCTCCAGGGTAATATCACTGAAGACTTGAAACATGGATGTGTTTCTTCCCATGTGTGGCACAAGACTATAGACACACTTGTGTGTAGGAAATGTATATATTCAACTGTAGTGGAACATGTCTGGAGATATTGTGCAACATTTTGTAAATCTGCATTCATTTTGACAGTGTTGAGCAGTCTTGCTTAAAACTGTGTTGTTTTTAAAATAATCACTGGCTAATGACATCTTGCTAAAATCCCACTGAGTGGCTAATAATATAGATGATTCTATTCTATTCTATGTACTTACAGTAATTTAAGGTAATCATAAATCATGTCAGCTCCTTCATCTAAAATCTTACCCACACAAGTAATGTTGCAAATTTCCCTAGTGACATAACTGACTGCTCTGTAGAACCAGTTTATTTCACAACCTCTTTATATGTGTCAGCTGCCAATAAAGCCAGTATTGCATTGCTGTGACCTCAGAAAGCTTCATTCCCTTCTTAAAGGAGTTACCCCAAATCCATTCCTATTCAAAGTGTGGCAAAATCATACTATGTCCACACTACATGTGCTCTGCAAGGCAGCTCTAGCACTTTTAAGCTGCTTCCTTTCCTGCTGGTTTTTGTGCATCTCTCATGTCTCTAATGTAAATCTATTCCAGAGGGAGCGTCATTGCTGCTTTAGCTCCATCACTGTGCCCTGGTTTGTGGTGGTAGTAGCCTGTCTTCTACAGCTACAAGTGTGGGCAAACTCTGGGAGGGTTTTGTGTTCTTATAGTTAGTGCCCCATGTACAGTACGGGAATGAAAACCTGTTAAGCTGTTTCATTATTCTCTTGCTTTGTGTCAAGAACTAGTGTGTTGAATTAACAGTTCTTTGAAGTATGTAGGATGTTTTCAAATACAAACACACATCTCTGTGAGGATGAATTACAAGGCTCTGATAAACATAAGTTAAATCAGTTTCTTCAATACTTGTGTATTTTCTGTTTCCTAATGACTATTACAAATACGTTTTACATCTGTCCGCATTTTCACTACAGTTTTTTTCTGCTCTCTACTTATGTTACACCCTTGGATATCCGAACATATTCTTACAAAAATTTCTGCAGTGAGAAGCTGGATTTCTTTCCCTTTTTCTCTTATATCTGTGTAGAATAGCAGCTTATTTTGGTGAGGTTTTGGGTGTGGCCTCATTTCTCGGTTTCTGTAAGAAGTTACACTGAGTACAGTTTTCTCTCAATTTCTGCTTCCTTCCCATATCCAAATAATGCTTGAACCCATGGATCAACATCAGATTTAACAGAGGGGCAGATGCCCCAGAACAATGGACTTTTAAGCATTTTGTGAAAACAGGTGTTCAGAAAAAGCTGAAAAGCTCCATAAATGATCTCAGCAAGGGCTCCAGCTGAGCGAATAGCTGTAGTGTGAACCCAAGAATTGCTAAACACTGGAAAATATGTCCTTTTAAGTGTCCCAACTGAAGATAAAACTAAACATAAAGGCAGGCATTTTCTTACATTAATTGACTTTATAAAATGCACGTTACTACTGTGGGAAAGGACATGATTAAGCCATGCTTACACCAGAGGGCTGTAGTTAAATTTCAAGCTTTGGCTTCCACTTAGGTCAGAATTATCCTCTTTTTGGATAAATAGAAAATGAAGTATCAACCTGTGTTTTCACTCTCTAGCTTTTTTCCACACTTCACAGGACCATATCACTGAGCCATGACACGAGGACTTATGCCTACTATTTTATTTTACTTTCTACAAAAAGCCCTGCTAGAGGGCAAAGGGCAAGATAGCCATGTTTGCAGTAGCTTGTGTTTCTGAGAAGAAAAATTATTTTTTTGTTATTTGGAATTTTCCTTCAAGGCCAGCAGCAATTTGTGTCACTGCAGAAAGGTTTTGGGGCAAGGTGTATTGCACTGACGTGATTCAAACAGGATGTGATGCCAAGTCACGGATTCCCCCCAGCGCATTGATATTCCTGCTGATAGAGTCTGGGTTGTAGTCATAGTACTCCAGTCCATTCAGTCAAAATGCAATTAATTGTTAAGATTCATGGGCCACAGGCAGGCAGTATTTGTTTGGAGAGAATATACTATGTAAGCATTGGAAGGTCCAAACTAATTCAGAGACTATATCGATGTTTAAGAGACTTACAAATCACTTTCTTGTGGACCCAGAGTTACTAGTGATTGAGGATTTGTTATTACATGATTTATGGATGTGCTAGATAAATCCATTTAAATTAGGTGTGTAGCCAAATAAATCTATGTGTTGGAAGACATATCCTCTGCCAGTGGAACAATGACAATTTACATTGGTTCAAGGTTTGGTTTTAAAAAAATTAGAATGTATTATGTGATCCAGACCATCACATATTGGTAAAGTTAACACTTGGTCAAAGGAATGGTATGAGGTCAGAGCTCTGCTTAAGTCTCTCTTACGTCGTTGATCTAAGAAGCTGAAGAAACTTAAAGAGATCAGAAGCCTTCTGCTGCCTCCATGTGTGGAGACGAGTTTCACTTTCTAGGACAAACGGACAAAATTTTTACTAAGCTTAACTAAATGCACCTATATAATAATGAAAAGGCAATACAAGCCATATCAAAAATTTCCAACACGAACAAACTTGATGCCAGTGGCTTTTTTCATCAATGACCATTTCCTGCAGAATTATTGCTTATCTTGTAAAGTCAGATGAAGAATCTGTGTGCCATTTGTGCTTGGCTTTTTCATTCCACTTATTCTCTAATCTAAATGCTTTCATTCAGCAGCTCAATCACATAGAAAGCAGTGTTTTGTCTGCTAAACACAGGGAGCCAGATAACATATTTTCTGAGATTTAAGACAAAATTAGGTAGCCCTCACTCCCTTTTTCCTTCTCACTGCTTTGTTTTGTATGAGCAACCACTGCCTATTGCATCTTCTGGTGAGCACACTGCACAGTTAGACTAAGTCCTTCCTGCGAGAGCTCCACTGCATGGTGACCTGTCTGGGGACATCCTTCACTGTGAATTTAAAGTGTGTCCAGTTCAAACAAACTGCAGGATGGGAATTTGCAGGAAGTTGCTGCAGGAAAAAATCACTCAGTCATGTTGATCCTGCAAAATCCAATCTGCCACAAAATGAGTTGTGTATATTAATTTCTCTCAGGGGGTTTCTTAGTGTATTATTTGAATTGTTATAGAAAATGTAGTTGTTCTACAGCAGGCCAGAAATATTACTAAAATATGACTGGGAACTTTGAGAATTTATGTTACTGACAGATGGGATGTGCTGAGACAGACATAGCCTCTCTTAGACATACTATTAGGAACAAGGACCTGACTCCTCAAGTCCAGGCAGGGAGGATATTGCAGTATGAGACAGTGCATTGCAATTTCAATTTCATGGACTTGCTGAGGGTCATTGTACAGCAACAAGACACCTTTCAATAATTTCCATTCTGTGTTAAAGTTTTTGATTGTATCTAATGCAGTGTATACTACCTGTAGAATTCATGAATATTTTACATTCTGAAATGTGTGAAATGACTGAGTCTTGGTGGGTTTCTCAGTGTTTTACAGAGCCTGTCTATCCCCCGAATTCTTTATATAGCCACTGCCCTCTAGCAGTGTAGACAACAGTACTGGAAAATGTGGCTAGAAACACCAGCAAAACCTGGAGAAAAGATTATAACAAAATACCAGCTAAAGGCATGGCATTCCCATGGTTAAAATCACTTTCACTGGTGAGCTGCCCAAGACCAAATAAAAGGGTCATGGCTTAGCTGGCTGGGTCCTTACTAGCCAGCCTAGTACTGACCCACCGTTCCTCTTCACCCCAACATATACAGTATCGTGACCAAGGTGAATGTTCCATCTTTGTTTTTCAGAGATTGAACCTGAATTCAAGCAGAACTTACGCATCTAAAAAAATACTTGACAGAGGATCCCAGCAAGGATAGTTCTACATGCAGGTGCTGAGGATGGAACAAAATGAAGGCCAGGACATTGTTTGTTTCCTTTGCATTATATTACTGTCACTCAACTTTTGCAGCATATGGTAATTTTGCCTGCTAAAGACTTGCTCCTGCCCCTGACTGGTACTTACTCATGCTGAGTAGCCCCAGAGGCTTCCTCACACCTATGTCTGTGAGGGTCTGCTGAAGTGGCTGGACAGACTTTTCAGAGCTCTGACTTCAGAGCTATTTAAGCCCTTTTGGTTTATAAAACTGACCTACAGGCAGCACGAAAACAAATCTCTTCTGTGATCTTTTTCCCATTTCTGCTACTAGTTATGGTCAGAATAAAAGGGAAAGAAATTCTTCTCTTGGTCACATTTGCCTCCAGCCATGTCTTAATTCTGAAATTTAGAACATATGAAACATGGGAGTGAGTGGGTAGTGGGAAAGATTTGCAGAAGATTGGATCTCTGTCAAAAGATATGGATGAAATTTCACTTAACATATGTACCTAAACAAAGAGGGCTCAGTTGAGCACATGTGTTTTGAAAAGAGGAAGATTTTATAGATATGGGAGAAGCTAAAGATGCAGATAGCCTCTATGAAGATTTTCCAGAGTGTTTAGATACATAATCCTGCTGACTTCAGCAGTAGCTTCCTGAACACTGTATCTGGAGTAACCTTGTTGATTTTAGCTTGGGGTTCTTCTTTTAAAAAACCTACACAGTAAAATGATACAATTTACACGTTAAATGGTACCATTAAATGGTACATATTTTTCAGCTCCTGTACAAATATCAGAGGAGCAAATATCTCTTCATTACACATTAGAAAGAGTAGTTTTCTGCCACAGGTGGGTTGCTGCGAGTGCATTTTCAATAGATAGGAGTATCTACATTGTAAGGTCATCTTCGCTCAGTTGAACTGGTATGCTGCTTCTCGTTCCTAAGATGTCTGGTGCAGAGAAGTTTTTAGACTTTGAGAATATGCAGCCCTGAGAAGAAGGACTTGGGGGTTGATGAGAAGCTCAACACGAGCTGGCAACATGCGCTTCCAGCCCATAAAGACAACTGTATTCTGGACTACATTAAAAGCAGCATGGCCAGCAGCATGAGAGAAGTGATTCTGCTCCTCTACTCTGCTCTTGTGAGACCCCTCCTGGAGTACTGCGTCCAGCTCTGGAGTCCCCAGCCTAAGAAGGACAAGGACCCATTGGAGTGGGTCCAGAGGAGGCCACAAAGATGATTAGAGGGCTTGAACACCTCTCCTATGAAGACAGACTGGGAAAGTTGGAGCTGTTCAGCCTGGAGAAAAGAAAGCTCCAGGGAGACCTTTTAGCTGCCTTCCAGTACCTAAAGGGTGCCTATAAGAAAGTTGGAGAGGGAGTATTTACAAGGGTATGTAATGATAGGATGAGGAGTAATGGCTTCAAACTGGAAGACAGTAAATTTAGATTAGATATTAGGAAGAAATTTTTCACTGTGAGGGTGATGAAACACTGGAACAGGTTGCCCAGCCAAGTTGTGGATGTCCCATCCCTGGAGGTGCTCAAGGCCAGGCTGGATGGGACTTTGAGCAACCTGGTCTAGTGGGAGGTTTCCCTGCCCATAGCAGGGCTGTTGGAAGTCAATGGTCTTTAAGGTCCCTTCCAACCTGAACCATTCTATGATTCTACAATTCTGTGAATATCAGTAAGAAACCTTCTGCTTGATCAGTGCTTCATATTAGGTAAAGGAGCAAGTCCTTCAGAAGCAGAAAATTCAGAAGCAAAAAACTTTAAGCCTGAATCTTCCCCTCCCAGTTGCCTGCATGAATAAACTTTTAATAGAATTCTGCCTAGTGGTACAAAACTGAGTGAGTTGGTTGTAGCTTTTCATAAGATTTTTCACAAGCTCCTTTAAGGCTGACATTCTGAGTAATGTTCTGCTTTTCTGGCTAGGATCAGATACATGTCTATGAAAGACATAAAGACTGGCAATTAACAAGTCAGAAATATAGTTTTGACACCATTTCTATGTTTTTTTCCATGTAGCAAATTCTCCTTGTGTTATCTTTTTAAATAAATTGGGATGATCATAAAATAATCTAGTTTTACAAATCAATACTAACAGGGATTATTCAGCTTTATAGGTCAAAAGTAACCGCAGCCTTTCTTTGTTCCAGATTTAAGCTTTTGGCGTAACTTCTTTAACTGAATTTTTTCTAGCTTGTCATAGCTTTTTTTATTAAAGCTTATATCTTTTTTTCATTTGCATTGTCCTCTTCTGAATGTTTGGAAGGTGTAAATAGGGTATACATGACCTGTTGACTTTTGGTGTTGAATTTTTTTTCTTTTCTCTGTGTCTTCTGGGTACAGGTTCCTGGAGCCAACATGGAAGAAGATCCTAGTATTTCAGGCTAAGTTTTTATGTTCATTAGAGGAACATATCTCATTCATTAAAAGCAGATTGTCCCTGGAGATGTTCAAGGCCAGGTTGGGTGGGCTTTTGTGTAACTTCTTCTAGTGGGAAGTGTCGCTGCCCATGGCAGGGGGGTTGGAACTAGATAATCTTTAAGATCCCTTCCAACCCAAATCATGCTACTACTCTACGATTCTATGAAAATTATCTAAACACCCTTTTGGCACATACCTTATGTCAGTTTTCCCCTTTATTGAGCTATAGTTCAGTTCAAATGAAATACTGCTTTAAAAAATGTCACCTTTTTTGAGTTCTGTAACTCAGCATACATTTTCAGTCACTTGTTTTTCTTTTGTTTTGTTTTGGTTTGGTTTGTGGGTTTTGTGGTTTTCTTCAGTTTTTTCTTTTCTTTTCTTTTGGACTGACCTAGCAGCACTAGGTGCCTTAGTTTAAGCAGGTTTGAATTGGGGGACTGAATGCATGGAAGCAAGGATCAAACCTGTTTTTATGAACTAGGAATGAAAAGCTAATGCAAAGTCTACAGACTTTTCCCCTCTCCTGTGTATTTTCTCTGTGTATGGTCAGGAAATCATAGAATCATAGAATAATCTAGGTTGGAAGGGACCTTAAAGATCATCTAGTCCAACCATCAACCTAACTCTGACAAAAAAATAAATAAGAAATAGGAATAAAAATTACTAAACCATATTCCTAAGGACTATGTCAACCTGACTTTTGAACACCTCCAGGGATGGTGTCTCAACCACTTCCCTGGGCAGCCTATTCCAATGCTTGATAACCCTTTCCATGAAGAATTTTTTCCTAATATCCAATCTAAACCTCCCCTGGTGCAACTTGAGGCCATTTCCCCTTGTCCTATCTCCTGTGGCTTGGGAGACGAGGCCGACCCCCACCTCTCTACACCCCCACTTCAGGTAGTTATAGAGCGCGATAAGGTCTCCCCTCAGCCTCCTCTTCTTCAGACTGAACAACCCAGCTCCTTCAGCCTCTCCTCATAAGACTTACTCTCCACACCCCTCACCGGCTTTGTTGCCCTTCTCTGGACCCGCTCCAGCACCTCAATGTCTTTTTTGTGGTAAGGGGCCCAAAACTGGACACAGTACTCGAGGTGAGGCCTCACCAGTGCTGAGTACAGGGGGATGATCACCTCCGGGTCCTACTCACCACGCTGTTCCTGATACAGACCAAGATACTGTTGGGCTTCTTGGCCACTTGGGCACACTGCTGGCTCATGTTCAGCCTGCTGTCGACCAACACCCCCAGATCCTTTTCTGCCAGGCAGCTCTCCAGCCATTCTTCCCCAAGCCTGTAGCGCTGCCTGGGGTTGTTGCAACCTAAGTGCAGGACCCGGCACATATTCTCTGCCCTTTCTGGACAGGACCTGAAGAAGTGAAATTTTTAGTTCTCTTATTATTCCAGAGAAAGAGACCACCTTATGAAGGACAGACACTGGCATTCATTTTAACATCCATACTCTCCCTTCCTCTGTGCCTAGCCCTTGCTTGTCACCATTTCATCCAAAGTATTAAAACATTTTTTCTCATCTCTGTCTCACAAATCTGCTATCTTGGCTGCTGGCCCAGAGTGTGTACTGACATTACAAGGCAATTCCTTTTCCCACCCTGTTTGGTTTGAGTTAGATGGTAGGCAGATTGTTGAATTTAAAGCTGTGCTGGCTCTCTTTCTCATGTTGGATTTTTCAGGTTTCTTAGCTATCCTGCCAAGCAAGCAGAGCTGTAGTAAACAAGAGTGAGGGGGAGTGCATCACGTTAAGGCACACAGCAATTCCTCTGTAAGTGAAAGCTGAATTAGACCAAGTATTCATAGAAAATAAGATGTTATCTCATGGTTACCTCTGAATTTTGAGGCAGCATTTCCAGAATAATATCCCTTAAATATTTTAGGTAGTTTAGGTTTTGGTTTTTTGTTTGTTTGCTTGTTTGCTTGTTTGATTGATTGATTGTGTTTGGTTTTGTTTTTGCTTTCCCCCAAGGTTTGCATGAAAAAAATCCTGGTCCCCGAGAGCCTTCAACCATAAGCAGAATATAATATTTACCAATCTGTTTGCTTCAAATGTCCCCTTCCTGGACTGAGAAACCTCTTTTGTCTTGATATGGATAATTAAAAAATATATTTCTATATGAAAAAACAAAAAAATATGTTTCATTGTTCAAGAAATCCCCAAATAAATATCTCTGGGCTGATTTCAGTGTTTTATTTAAATAAAAAAGGTTTCTCTCTAATGATATTTCGTACGGTTGCCCAGCACTTCTGTGTTGTCACAGTTCAGAGGCAGTTTTCAGACCTCTGCCTGTTCTGTCTCTGCTTCTTCCTGTTATTACACATAACTTTTAAAAGCTTGCCTGCTTTGCAAAATAAGCCTGCTTCTTTTTCAGTGAAAGAATATGGAAATGTGGCAATTGGCTTCAGGTGAAAATGGTTCTGTCCTTGAGGAGAAAGATTCTTGTCCTTTAATGGAACTTCCATTTCTGTTTTCTGATCTTAAAATAATGCAAGAAAGGTTTAAGTCTGAAATACACCAATTTTCACAAATGTCTAACACTTCAAATTTCCATTGACTCCAGTGGAAGCTACACATAACTACAATTTTAAATATTAGGCTGCTTCTATGAAGTCTGCAAATGCAGATTCAGAAATCAAACTTCATCCCTTAATATCAGCACGCATCATCTGCTTTAAGTAAAATCTTTTTCCAGTATATTGGGATGGGCAATGCTTTAAATTGGAAGAAAAGAGAGCTTTCAAATGAGGATCAGCAGCAACATCAATAGATACTTGTAAGTAACATCTGGAGTTGGCATTTCCATCTTTCAGTTAGTTAGCATTGTTAGTTGCCATTGTGTTTTTCCTTCTATACTTCTGCGGGGGCTGTGGAAGACTGGCAGGAAATAAATGTATACTGGTGTATTGGGTTTGCATGGCAAGGTTTTGGTAGTGGAAGGGCTACGGGGCAGGGTCTTCTGTGAGAATGCCAGCCACCTCCAAGATGGACCTGCCGCTAGCCAAAGCTGAGCCCCTCTGTGACAGTGGTAGCACCTCTGTGGTCACCAACAGCGCAATTGCAGCTGGAGAGAGAAGTGAGAATATGTGAGAGAAACAACTCTGCAGACACCAAGGTCAGTGAACGCGGGGGAAGAGATGCTCCAAACACCAGAGCAGAGATTCCTCTGCAGCCTGTGGTGAAGACCATGGTGAAGCAGGCTATGGTGAAACAGGCTGTCCCCCTGCAGCCATGGTGGAGCAAATATCCACCTGAGCCCATGGAGGATTGCACGCTGGAGCAGGTGCAGACCTGAAGGAGGTTATGACCCTGTGGGAAGCCCATGCTGGACCAGGCTCCTGCCAGGACCTGTGGACTTGTGGAGAGAAGCCCAAACTGGAGCAGGTTTTCTGGCAGGACTTGTGACCCCATGGGGAAACCACACTGGAGTAGTCTGTTCCTGAAGGATGGCACCCTGTGGAAAGGACCCACGCTGCAGCAGTTTGTGAAGAACTGCAGCCCACGGGAAGGACTCACATTGCAGAAGTTCATGGAGGACTGTGACCCATGGGAGGGATCCCACACTGGAGCAGGGGAAGAGTGTGAGGAATCCTCCCCCTGGGGAGGAACAAGTAGCAGAGACAACATATGATGGACTGACCACAACGTCCATTCCCCATCCTGTGCTGCTCAGGGGGAGAAGGTAGAGAAATGGAGAGTGAAGTTGAGCCTGGGAAGAAGGGAAGGTTAGGGAGAGGTGTTTTAAGATTTTGTTTTAGTTCTAATTATCCTACTCTGAGTTGATTGGTAATAAATTAAAGTACTTTTCCTCAGGCCAAGTCTGGTTTGCCCGTGACGGTAACTCCTGAGTGATGTCTCTGTCCTTGGATAGGATAGAGGATTAGATATCAGGAAGAAATTCCTTACTGTGAGTGTGGTGAGGCACTGGAACAGGTTGCCAAGGGAAGCTGTGAGTGTTCCATCCCCAAAGGTGTTCAAGGCCAGGCTGGATGGTGCTTTGAGCAATCTGGTCTAGTGGGAGGTGTCCCTGCCCAGGGAACTCGATGATCTTTTAGGTACCTTCCAACCTGAACCATTCTATGATTCTATGATTATCTTGACCCACATCAAGAAAATATAACCTATCACTATATTTTCTCTCTCCAGCCTATCTTTGCGGGGGAGGGATAGACTGGCTTTGGTGGGCAGTTGATGTCCAACCACAGTCAACCCACCAGCACTGGGAAGGTCATGGTGGAGGGGGAGATGTAGCTATTGTGTAAAGCTACTCTCTTGGTAGAGGGGAATCAATAACATGGTGTAGTTAAACAATCTTTTAGGTAGTATTCAGCTGGTGACCTGTGTATCTCACCATTTAATCAGCAATGACATTAAGCATTAAACTCCATTCAAACTCTGGCTTTTCTAAGGCTTTGGACCCAAGTGATTCTAGTCACTCAACAGACTAACTGCTGAAAATCCTTCACTTGACATCTTTTGGTAGCATGTTATGTCTACCGCAGTGACTATGGCCTCAACAAACTTTTCTGTGGCTGGTCCCCATGTGTCACTCCTCCATAATACTCATAAATCCAACTCTTCTCTTTCAGTCAGCTGCCACCTCCTCCTTATCCTGGACACATCGAGGCCCTTGTCTTCTCTGCCTTCTCCCTACTTTCTTTGGCCAGGAGGTACTCAAGAAGGGGTGTCAAGGAAGAAGAGCTATGACTGATTAAATCAGGATTACATATAGATGCTGAAATGATGCCACATGAAGTTGGATTGAAGGGAGAATAAATACACCGGAACACATTGGAGTCTGGCAGACTTTTGGAAGGTCAATCTCACTGATATTAATGGCTTATTCTTGGAGGGCCAGAGTTGGCAGCAGCACAGATGAAAGGGAAATGAAATGTGCCAGATGCCTTCAGTCTCATCACAGAGATAAAATCTCTGCTGTAAGTGTGGGCAGCCTTTTTAAAAAGAAAAAGAAAAATTGGAAAGGACTTCTATGACCACTGAGTTCAGTTTCCATTTACTATGAACACTGCAATAAAACAGAAATCCTTTCTCATAGCTCATAGAACATTACGAAAGAAGTGAGGCTGACTTTGTTCTCTAGTGCTCTACTTTAAACCTCACATTCTCTGCAGGTAGATGCTGTGGTCTAATTCCCAGCATACATCTGGACAGATTTTCTTGGTGTTTAGCAAAACAGTGAATTTCCTTCTCTAATGTTTAAGGAATGTGGTTTTTTTTCTTGGTTATTTGTTTTTGTTTGGTTTGTTGTTTTTTTTTAAACTATGGAATCCCTGTTGGCCTTCGGTTTGCTAACCTGAGCAAGTGAAGGAGGCTCTTTAGATTCCTGTTTAGACTCCATTGACTTGGAGTAACATTTGTAACATTTTCTTTGCTCCGCTTCTGTTTGAATTGCCTTGCTTTAATGTATTTGGATATAGCTGTCCACAGTTTTATCTGGGCAGGCTTCATCAGTGCCTTGTATAATGGTACTAATACTTGCCCTGAACTTTCTGCCAACTCTTAGACATGGTGCATCATATAATGTTGCACTGACTCAAAAGGAAACCAAGATATGAATTGGCTAGAAAGCTACAAAGAGGTGCAAACCCACGATTTTTTCAATACCGCTACTTGAACTCCTTATGCATTATTTAGGGTCATGTGCACAACTGCAATTGGTTGCTTCTGCAGAGAAGAGTAAAACCATATTAAGATGATCAGTCCTGATTGAGCGCTACAGCGACTAAGCAAAAAATTTTCTAAGAGGAAAACAAAGATAAGTAAATAGGGTATATAACTTCTAACCTGCAATAACAAAATAAAAAAAATACAACCCTGTATCTTCACCCCTGGACATTCAAGGAGTACACATGAGATAAGAAGGTATTGTACAGGTCCCTATTCTGTCTTTTCAGACTACTGCCATTACATCGGACTTCAGTAGTGCCAAAATCTTTTCCTTGAGAAGCAGTCGGGAAATTCACTTCAGCTATGTCATGTTCTCCTTACTCTGACAGGTAGAGTGCTAACATATTGCTAAATAAACAATTTATAGCACTAACATATCATCCTAGGTAAGAGGGATTCTATACAGTATGGAAGTCTCGTATATCCTTATTTTATATTGTGTTTTCTGAAAAGGTATGAAATAGCTAATCAAGGTTACAAACAGTAGGATTTGCAGTTCTTCTCTTTCTCTCTTCTTTAAAGTTTTTTAAGAATGAGAGATAATCTACAGAGCAAAGTCTGATCTTATTTAGTTTGCC
Source organism: Tringa tobata (assembly GCA_033628505.1). Taxonomy (NCBI): domain Eukaryota; kingdom Metazoa; phylum Chordata; class Aves; order Charadriiformes; family Scolopacidae; genus Tringa; species Tringa tobata. Next base: position 7,655,067 of record JAHREE010000152.1, on the reverse strand, counting down.
CAAAGCCTATTAAACTTACAAGAATAAATGACATTACCAACTGCTGTCAAAACAGAATTGATGTGGGTTTTGTATTGTTCAGATAAATTGTGGAAATGGCACAGAATATTCATTCCCTTTTGTACCCAGTAGCACAGTAGAGCTGTGTAATTAATTTTGTCATTCACTTATATGGTGACATATCCTCAAGTTCTGCATGTTTTAGTTACATGAAGGTCAATAGAACATGGTGTATGTTATTGGAACTGAAATATTTTTGAAACTGTCACTCCTCGTGCATTATACTTTGTGCATGATATGAGATTTGGAAAAAAAAAAAGTGACACGAGAGTTTTAATTTTAAACTTAGATGTCATTTGATTTGAGAGGAGTGCTGTCTGAAGACATGAAATAGAGTGAGGAACAGAATGACCATTTGGGAACTTCTGTTTCCAAAATTATTTAACTTATGTACTATAAAGTGAGGGATTTTTGTGCTCTGTTTGGACAGCCTGCGTAAGAGTTTACTTGTCCTCAGTTTGTATCATTTAGCTTGCAATTCTTGCAAAAGGCTGTTTGAGAGGGTGCCCTGCTGACTCTATAGCGTTTGCTTGTGCTGCAGTAAAGAGTGAGTCATGAGAGTGAAGACCCTACCATTAAAATCTGGACATGGCTTAAAATTTTCAGTACCGTGAATGGAGATTTAACTGTGTGTTTTCTGAAATGTGTATGCCTCAGTAATAGAAGGCTAGGCATCCTGCTGAAAATTTGCACTTCTTTTGCCCAAGTTTGGATACTGTTGCTCCTGTTCGGAAGGACATCTCTGTGAACCCAGATATCCTGATAGCTGTTCCTATACTTCAGTTCCAGCTGATTACATGAACTGATTAGCTCGCAGTCCTCAAGAATTAGATGTAACTCCTTGCAAATCACTGGTTAAGAGAGAACTGAATCATAATTACACTGTTTTCCACTTTTCTGTCTGAAAATGTATTTTTTTCTACATTCTGAACCCCTGTGGACTCAGGCAGGATAATGCCTTCTCTTAGGTAGGTGGGATTAGGACTTCACCTGAGTGGTGAGAAGAGAAGGGCTTCAAATGGACAGAGCACTCTGAGACCTGAGGAGATCAGTGGGTACATGCAGGGGCAGGGCTGCTGCCCAGAGGGACGGGAGTTGATGGGAGGAAGGGTCTGACAGGATGACAAGGGCCCGGGGCAGGAGGACGATGCAGTCCTGGTCTGGGCAGGCAGAGCCCAGGAAGCGATGTGGGTGGGGCTGGAAGCAGTGAAGGTCCTGCACCAAAGATGCTGGAAATTAAGAAAAAAATTTTCCTCATGAGGGCAGCTGGAGAGTGGGGCTGCGGCCCAGAGAGATAGTACCTTCTCCCTCCTTGGAAGGTTTCCAGCCCCCACCAGGTAAAGCCCTGAGAAATCTTGTCTGACTCTATGGCTGAGCCTGATCTGGAGACCTCCTGATGTCTCTGTTGGCCTGAATTGTCCTGTGGTGCTAGGTCAGCTTACAGATTTATCCTGACAAAAATATTTCACAATTTAATAACGGTTGCTGACTTTAATGTGATCTTAACTACAGAAAAAATTTCCTAAAGACTATGTATTAAATTTTGGCAACTGAGAAGACAGTGAATGTTGGAGTTCTGGGATACTACACTTATAAGAAAAGTAAGGGGGTAGGGAAAAGGGTGTGGTGATAAAGTATTTTTATTCCCATTTAGTAGGACAATTGTTTCTTTATTTATCATTTCTCTTTAGATCCCTTTCCTTAAGGAATTTGTGGTGTGAGATAAGAAAATAAAATGAAAAAAATGATGATGGTAATTGGACTATAGTAATGAAAACAGTAAGTTAAAAAGAGAGGAAAGAGCAAAGATTTTGTACAAGAAAAAATCCAGTAGCAATTCTCCACAGGCAGCAAATAATTTGTTTGAGTGCATAATTAATAGATTTGTCAGAAAGCACTTAGATTGTGAAATATTGCGAGTAAACCTCTTTCCAGATGGATTAAGATGAATGGGTTCTCTAGCAGAGTATGAAACCTTATTGCTCAGTTGTTCGAGAATTTGCTGCGTCTAGATTTGTGTGAGTTTCTACTTCTTTGGTCTCTTCCTTGTCTTTCTCCTTTGGTTGCAGGGAAGAGGATGGGCTGAAAAAAGGGAAAAGAAGAGTGCTTCTAATTCCAGTATTGAATGGTGTCCTTTAAAAGGTATCTAAGCAGACAATGCTAAATCAGATGGTCAATCGGAGACTATTCACTGCACAGGAATGTAAAATGGGAGGAGTGTGCTTGCTATGATGTATGACAATAACAACAAAAGAGTTATGTACCTGTGCAATTCAGAGAAAATAGCATGCCCAATATAAGATATTTTAAAATCAATTAGTACCTTTCAGTGGTATCTCCAGTACTGAGGTAAGGGAAGAGCAATAATTTGTAATGCCAAAGTGACACATAGTAATTGGGATTAAAAGTTTATTTTAAATTTGTATTAAATGTTTCTTCACTGGAAACGTGGAAACACACTTGGCAAATGCTTAGGATTCGAATCAAGACAGATATAGCTAAAATGTGGTAGTGACCACTACTGAGGTGGAAACACACCCTCTTAAGACTAAACAAGCATCAGAAATGGCAAGTATCCAGCTTTCTAATTTTGGATTCCAGTTCAGACAGAGCAGTGGCAACATGCCAAGGTTATTTGATGTTCCTCTGGCCAAAGAAAAAGGAGCAAATTAAAACTGCTGGTGGCAGGTGAAACATGGTGATTTTTAAAACCTCTGTCACTAAATAAAAAGCAGTTGCATTTCTGGCATTAGTTTTAGAATTTCTAAGAACATGCAGTCCTTTCCCTTTCCTAGTGAAGGCAATGACATGCTAGTGGGAAGAAAAGGAATATGCATGTGGGCTTGCACAGCTTGAATGTACATTCCCACATTCCTGAGAAGGCTACACTAGAGCTGCATACTTTTGCCTGATGCAGAAGCACTCAGATTCTTTTTAATCAGGTTTTTTTTTTCATGTTTGTTGAACATTATGTTCCTCCCACACCTATCCTCCTTGTCCTTTCTCTTCCATTTTTAGTTTGAAAAAATTGTTTGAAAAAACTTGAATTGATGCGAAGCCAAAATTCCAGGCCCTTTAAAATAAAAAAAAAAAATTCCCTTTAGAATGAAAGTGCACTTTAAACCTGTTTCTAATGTATGTTTACACCAAAAACTCATATGAAAAAGTATATATGTATTATGAAAATTAAATTTTTTGTTCCAATCCATGTTCAAGCTTTACAGTCAAGGCCAGCCTCTAATTTGTGATTATTACTTTTTCTTGGATTAGCTTGTCTTCAGATCTCTTTGAATGGAAACAACATTTTTAAATAATATCATCATTTGGTAAACAAGTCTCAATCAGAAATTAAAAAAATCATTCATACATGTGCTGTATTTTTGAGTTCTGTGTGTCCTTCATTGGGCAGCATAGCCTACGTACACATTTAGATGAGTCTTAAACTTAATTTCTGTGCCTTTCCAGGCATCCCTGTGTATCAAATCATAGCTAAAATCTGAAGAAAACCCTGCAGGCAGAAAATTCAGAACTCCGAACAAATGGATTCACTTTAGGTTACATTTTTCATAAACCAAGCTTGCGCAGAATGAGTTCTAGGATTTTAATTAGTCAGGGAGATTAACCAGCAACTAGTCTAACTAAACAGTTTCATTAATGAGGTTTTGACATGTTTGGGAAACTAAAAGTTATTCTTTCAATTATACCTAAAGAAATAAAATCAGTAATCTGGTTTTAGAGTAATCAGGAGGTGTGGATTGCAAGGAGATGAAATAAATTCCAGTTACCTTTGTGATGTTTGGATTTTGTTTTGCTCAGATTGAGACACTGTTTAGAACACCACACCGGTGACCTTCACTAATGTCAGCTGTTCCTAGAGCTCCAGGGAGGAGTAGAGTCTTAGATCTCCTCCTTGATTCAGAAGTGATCATTATAAATGTCTTTTGGGATCTTCTGCAGAACAAAGTTTATGATATCTTATGCAGTAATTCATGCTTCAAAACACATAATTTGGATTTGAAATAGAGTGTATCTGGATTAACCAGAGAACTGCAGGAGGCTGAAGCTCTGAACATTACTATATTTTTTTTTCTCCAGGTTTCACAGAGATTAGAGATGAAAAAGTTTTATATCAGCTATTATTCCTGCAGTTAAATATTACAAATGTCAGTCTGAAGATGACAAAACCTGTCATACTGTAATCTTTGATGAAAATGAAGTATTATGAAGTTCCCAATGAAATTCAGAATTAAGTGAAATTTTACTGAATTAAAATAAAAACTTCCTTTCAATTTTCAGAAACTGAACTAAACCAGATTTAGAGATTAATTCCTCCTGGGGCATAATTATCCATAAATATATTTATTTTAGGAACATAAGAGGGAAATATAGCAGGTATGTCAGTGCCATGGATCCAGAACTATGCTTATCTCTTTTTTGTACCTTTGAGAGAAGATAATCCCTGTTGCCTTTTCTCCTGTGGAGATCTGGTGTGTAGGAGAGAACAGAGAATTAAAAAAAAACAGTTTAGAAAAGCCAATGAGATGACTTGCAAGTTCAGTATTTATTGAATTTATTTAATATAAACTAAGCGAAATGTCATAGTTGAGCAAAAAAAGACATAGAATGGTTTGGGTTTCAACGGACCCACTAGAACAGGTTGCTCAAAGCCCCATCCAGCCTGGTCTTGAACACTTCCAGGGATGGGCCATTCAGAACTTCTCTGTGCAGCCTGTTCTACTACATCACCACCTTCACAGTAAAGAAAATGCATGCTTTGTTTTGTTTTTCCTGACAAAGTTAACAATCTGTGACAAAAATCTTCTGTATTACTTTTTCTGAGAAGGCGTTTCAAAAGAAAAGTCCCAGCCTTTAGTCTTGTTGCATAAGTTCCCCGCAGCCAAAGCTCTGCCTGTGTTGGGGGATATTGTCAAGCTCTAGTGTCTCAGAAGAGAATGAGAATTATGGGATTTATTCTTTCCAGAGGAACAGACTAGTAATGAAAAACTGGAGCATCTGCTTGTTGGAGTGTTTACTGGAAACTGAACAATTCAGTTGCTAGAAATGGAGCATCTCATTACTGGAGTGCATATTGCAGTATGAGCTGTAATAATGAGCATGTAGTTTGAAAAAGGACTGGAATGGCTCTGTCTGAAAGAGATAAAAAGGAAATATTCAATTATGTCTGGCCTAGCATATTTCACCTCCTAGAAAATATGCAGAGTCTAGTTTTCAAAGGGCCTGAAATACATTTGAGAATCTTATTTAGATGCATCTGTGTACACTCAGGTTTTCAAATGTGAAATGAAATTGTAAACACTGGATATGAAATTTTGAAAGCAATTTCAAATTTCTGGGCTAAAAATCATGTATTTACCTACCTATATGTATATACACAAACACAGAGAGCTGACAGCATTCTTTTTTTTATCTGTGAAAATGATGAAAATCTGATGAAAATCAGGCATGTATTCATTATAGCTGCTACATAGGTACCTCTTGGACTGCATACATGCATGAACACTCAATTGATGTATAGACATCAAATGATTGTGCTTATAAAATAGACATATTTTAATTTGCCAATAAATACCACTTTACTTTTATAGTCGTTGAAGCAGTATTTTTATGATATCATGCATATTGTATTAAACTGTCCATATTTCTACTCTTTCTGCAAGCACATTTAATGGGATATATTTTGACCAATTACTTTTAATAAAAACACATGCTTTATGTCTATAATAGCAGATAAACCAAACATGATACTGTTTTGGAAAACTCCAAAGATATTACAGATCTCGGGAAAAAAATCAATGAATGCCTAACCATACATTAAATCCTTGCAGAGAATAAAAGGGTTTGGTTTTTTTGTGTCTGACAATAGCAAAAATTACAGCTAATTTAGATGCAAATTATTTGTCAAACAAGTCCTTATTGCTTCTTCAGAAGTTAGGTGTGCAACTCGTACATACACATGTATATATACTTTTTACTGTTGTGGTTTAACTCCAACAACTAAGCACCACAGAACCTCTCACTCACTCCCCAACTCAGCAGGATGGTGGGAAAAGAGAATCAGAAGGGTAAAAGTGAGAAAACTTACAGATTGATATAGGAAGAGTTTAATAATTGAAATAAATAATAATGATAATAATAATAATATTTAACCCTAGTTTTATTGCTCAGCATGGTGTCATATGGTATGGAATAACCTTTTGGTCGGTTGAGGTCCTCTTTCCTCTCAACTTCTTCAGCCTACTTGCTGGTGAGATGATGGAAGAAGCAAAAAAGGCCTTGGCTCTGTGTAAGCACTGCTCAGCAATAACTAAAGCATTTCTGTATTTTCAACATTGTTTCCAGTACAAATCCAAAACACAGCCCTATTCTAGATACTATGAAGAAAATTAACTCTACCCCAGCCAAAACTAGCACAACTATCCATAAATCTAGTTTTCCATCAGTGAGTTGGCCTATTATATTAGCCAGAAGGAAAATCCTTCCAAATCCTTTCCTAATCAGAGTCAATCAATTTAACAAGTCAATTCCCTGACTCAAAACTACAAAACCTCTCATATAACTCCATAAAAACAAATGTGAATCGGAACAGACACGAAAAATTGATCCTGATTTTTTTCTTCTTAAAAAATATACTTCTTTAGCACCAAATTGGAAAAAGCTTGTTTTTAAGGGCCACCTGCAATCATGGCTTAAAGGAGAGTCCACTGAAGAGAGCAGGCTTATGGCATATCCTTTCCTTCATTTTTTTGTAGAGCTGCAAAAGGAAAAAACATTGAGGTCTAGTTTAGTTTTGCATATGTGATAAAATTAGGTATTTCTGCAGACAGGAATGAGTCTGGGAATTATGCCTTATTCTTCACTGGGTAATTTGTACCACTGTTCCATGAAGGCATGTGCAATGTAGATCCTGCTTTCCAACTCAACATCGCTCAGGTTTTCTGTTAAAACCAGGGCAAACCAGGTGTACAAATACCCACTGGGACCTGAGCTCTGCATTGCTGAGCTGTAGCTCAGTATAGTCATATTGATACAGTAAGAACAAAAATTCATTTTTAATAAACTTAATAGTCTAGTTCTAGTCTCTGAGAAAATTCAACAAACAGAGAAATATCAGTATTTCTCATGGAACTCAGGACACTGGATTCCTCTTTGCATTAGGTTAGCATTTAGAATTCTAATTTATATTAAAAGCAGTGTGAATTAACAATCTAAATACCTTTAAAACTCAGGCCTGTGTGTTTTGACTCTATTTTTAGTGTTTCAGGCAAACTGCTATGGCTCAAATTTTTTGGTGTTTAAATAATCAGTATATAACCATACTTTTGTTCTTCTACAATCATTATAAATTCTATTTTTTCATATATAAAAAATGCTTCAAAACTCCTGCTGTCCAGGTTTTAATTTTTGATTAAATATTAGGAACTGCAAATTGCAGAAGCAGCTGAAAGACATCTCCAGAGTGTTTCCTGTATCTGCTGCCTTAATGACACTATGGCAGTTCTGGAAAGGGAAACATCATGAAAAACATTATAAAATATGTTTTTATGGTCCAGCTTGCTTTATAGGAAGTAAATCTTACTTCATGAATCTGTTGAAGTCACTAACAAGATGAACTGGCACTGAGAAGTGGGGCTAACAAAATAAAATTAAAAATTGAGACAAAACTTTGTTTGAACTTTAGATGGCTTTGATATGACCACATCTGCTTCTTGCATAGTAATTTAGGAATAGCTCATCTTTGTATAGGTATATGGTTGACACAAATGTCCATTTCTCCTACTCAAGCTGCAAATTGAAATGCACTAATTACGTAAGACTAGACTGCACTGAGGAATGACTAGCTTTTCGTCCATGAGCCACATGAAACAATTGTTAAAATCTACAGCCTCTTCCCTGCTTTCCTCAGAGGTGTATGATACTGGTGTGGGTCACATTTTATGTTGCCTGCATGTCTGATCTGTTGACTGAACTTGCGCTTACATATGCACCCGATGTAACATGTGATATGCCTGGGATACTTGCATGCTGATGACAAAATCATAGAATCATAGAATCATAGAATCATCTAGGTTGGAAGGGACCTTAAAGATCATCTAGTCCAACCATCAACCTAACTCTGACAAAAAAAAAAAAAAGAAAGAAGCAATAAAAATCACTAAACCATATTCCTAAGGACTATGTCAACCCGCCTTTTGAACACCTCCAGGGATAGTCCCTCAACCACTTCCCTGTGCAGCCTATTCCAATGTTCGATAACTTCTTTTTCCTAATATTTCCTAATATTATAGTTTTTCCTAATATCCAATCTAAACCTCCCCCGGTGCAACTTGAGGCCATTTCCCCTTGTCCTATCTTCTGTGGCTTGGGAGACGAGACCGACCCCCACCTCTCTACACCCCCACTTCAGGTAGTTATAGAGGGTGATAAGGTCTCCCCTCAGCCTCCTCTTCTTCAGACTGAACAACGCAGCTCCTTCAGCCTCTCCTCATAAGACTTACTCTCCAGACCCTTCACCGGCTTCGTTGCCCTTCTCTGGACCCGCTCCAGCACCTCAATGTCTTTTGTGTGGTAAGGGGCCCAAAACTGGACACAGTACTCGAGGTGAGGCCTCACCAGTGCTGAGTACAGGGGGACGATCACCTCTCGGGTCCTACTCACCACGCTGTTCCTGATACAGACCAAGATACTGTTGGGCTTCTTGGCCACCTGGGCACACTGCTGGCTCATGTCCAGCTGGCAGTCGACCAACACCAAAATAGGTTCATGTTCATTATGTGACTGCAAGAATGATGTATTTTTGAGAGGCTAGGGGTACTTCCACAACAATTATTTTACCTAGATTAGCAGAAACTTGGTTTCCATTTTTCTCCCGTAGAGGCTTTCTCTATGTGAACTGCTGAATTTTCAGAGATATTTCAGAGTGACTTCTGTCACTCCCAGAGACTTCAGCTGGACCCTGTTTGCCCAGCAGCCCTGCAAAGCACAACTTACACTTGTATGGATATTACCAAATTTTCCATGAAGTCAATAGGATCTGAGAGGAAGCTGCAGTCAGCCTTTGATTAGCTTGCCTTTCCACAGCAACGGTTTTCCTGCTGTACTGTTTAGCTCCTGCAAACAGATTCATGAAAACAATTCATAATTTCAGCAGGGTTGCTGTTTGAAGTGAGGATTGTTCAGGCATGTAAAGCTTCTCAAGACCAAATCCTTGGTCATCATTAAATACGTAGCTTTGTATTCTATTCTAAGGACCACAGGAGTTCAGCACCAGCAAAGAAACCTCCCACAAGGAGTTTTCCCTCATTCCTTCAAACAATTTAGATTGAATTGTACTCCTTATCTCAACAGTAACTGTTTACAGTTCAAATGTGATTTCTGGCAGTATGGATGTCCAGCAGTTCAAGAGGAAAACAAACTGAAAAGCATCTCAGGGATGTATTTTGAATATTTTCTCAATTGCATTTTGTATTTTTTTTTTTATTTTGTATATCTCAATTTGTATTTTTTTTCTCAACTCTGTTTGGAAAGGTTACAGAAAAAGCAGGTGGGTATGATACTTTACAAACCTCCCATTCCTCCTGCCCCTGCTGACAGCAGTTTGTAACTCAGGCAGCTGTGTAGAGCTCTACCTACCGCTCTTCAAAAAATTAAGGATTTTGAAGAAGTTTGATTGACTGCTTGGCTTCCTGTCTGTTGAGAAACACAAAGGTTGTTTTTCTGCTCGGTTGAAAAAGTTTAGATAAATGATTTTAGATATCTTAGTCAACTAACTACTCTATAGGTCTTCATTATTTTTAAATTTAATATGCAAACGCTTGCAGAAATTGATCCATACTTCTTTAGCACCTGCAGGAGTCTAAGGAAAATTAGAATCCTGTTTGAAGGGGTTTTTTATTGAGGTGATAGCACTTAATGTAGGCTGAATCTGTCTAGATCTATAAGTGAATAGAGGCCTGGTTTCCAGGTACCTCCTTCACAGAGTAGAAATAGCAGCCCTGAATTATTAACCTTGTTTTCCTGTGCAGTAGAAGAAAAGCTATAGGCCTCAAAATGCACTTTGTGACTACGAAACTAGTTTTGTGCTGGGCTTCCTGCTTCAGGAAAGGAATAACTAAGTCAGATAGGAAATTTCAGAAAAAAAGCATGACGTGAAATTCCACCCCTTTCCAATTCTTCAGATACACCAACAGCCTTGAAATAAGTACATATATGAGACAAAGATTTGCAGTTCAGAGCTCTCTCATCTATAATTGTCTGCCTTTTTCTGACTGACAAACAACTTTTTAAGGACTTCATCTTTAAAATTCAAGCAACATAAATTGGTCACTCTGAGCATATTACCTATGTGAGAGCCTTAGAAAAGGGTGTTCCACCTGGAAAGAGGTTAGGCTGTTCAGTTCAGTAGGCAACCTGTAGCAGATGAGGAAAAAACTCAGCTGACTGGCTTCGCTGGTGATGGACTTAGTCCATAATTCACCCAGTGAGGAAGAAAACAAATCAGGGATGGCTTCTGAGTGCTATTAGCTTGTTTGGAGAAATATATCATCAGTTGAAATATGTATTTTTAGTTTATCATTCTGAAAAGGGAGTTTCTCCTCGTGTGTTCCCCGTAAGAAAGGTCAGAAAGGAGATTTCTTGCCCTTTATGCCAATTTTGAATATTTTTCTTTTTATTTGAAGTATTAACTTACTGCATTAATTTTGGTGCTCGACGAGATGACCTTTAAAGGTCCCTTCCAACCCAAACCATTCTATGATTCTATGCTATGCAGAGTTGATTTATTTTAAGCCGTGTGGAAATGAGTCTAAGTTATGCCAGTGCTGTAAAACAGATTTAATTTTATATCTGTAAGTCTAGATTTTGCTCCTCTTAAGGAATCCTTCCTTACAAGCTTGATTCGTGTTTCCCAGGCTTTAGGAACAATAGGGAGAGAAAAATGCTTAGATGCTTCATAGCTCATTGGTTTTCACATTTCAGCCTTATTTTCATGACTTAAGTGTGAGCCAAGGCAAGTTTTATACCTGTTCTACCTGTTCTGTGTATAGATGAGTACTTATTTTTAAATTCTTATCACTGAAGCTTGTAGCTGATGAGACAGGGAAGTTTGAAAGTACTTGTATGGTTTTTAAATAAGGTAAATCCCTAATTGAAAAGGTTATGAAACATGAAGTTACTCAGGGAAAATAGAAAACCAAGGGCATAAATCTTTAGATCAGAGGGATTTTCTGCCCCTCTGGATAGTTTTGTTTTCTCTTATTAAACTTCATCCTTATACTCAGTACCTGCTAGTACTGCAAAAAAACCAACATCCAAAACCAAACAAAACTCTTAGAGTGTCACCCGTACCCCCCAAAACAGTATCAGTTGTGACTCATAAAAGACTTTATTCCAAGTCTAGTTCTTACAAACTTTTGATGATGAAGCTTCATGACATCCCTGGAAAAATTAGGTATCTTACCTGTGGTGAAGAACATAGGCCTCAAAGCTGAGAAGTATAAGAATAAGGAATTTTCGCAAATAATATCTTTGATCTACTCTGTCTTCTGAGAAATTATCTTGGTCCCCACCCAGAGTATTGCATGCAGCTCTGGGGCTCACAGCATAAAGAAGGTATGGACCTCTTGGAGCAAGTCCAGAGGAGGGCCAAAAAAATGATCAGGGGGCTGGAGTATCTCTTCTATGCAGACAGACTGAGAGAGTTGTGGTTGTTCAGCCTGGAGAAGAAAAGGCTCTGGGATGACCCTATAGCAGCCTTCCAGTCCCTAAAGGGGGCCTACAGGAAAGATGAGGAGGGACTCTTGATCAGGGACTGTAGCAATAGGATAAAGGGTAATGGTTTTAAACTGAAAGAGGGGAGATTTACATTAGGTATTAGGAAGAAATTCTATAGTGTGAGGTTGGTGAGATACTGGAACAGGTTGCCCAGGGAAGTTGTGGTTGCTCCATCCCTGGCAATGTTCACGGCCAGGCTGGATGGGGCTTTGAGCAACCTGCTCTAGTAGGAGGTGTTCCTGCCCATGGTGAGGGGGTTGAAACTTGATGACCTTTAAGGTCCCTTCCAACTCTAACCATTCTATGATTCTATGATAATGTTTTTTATAGAAGGGTAACACTGAAGAAGACTTCTATTGAAACTGCTGCATTTTTGGAAGTTTTGAGAGAACATATTTCACACAGAACACAGAACAGGAGGAGCTTTCTTTTTTGAGGTCTGTGCTAAAAACATCCTTTCTGAAATGTTAAATTGCATGGAATTGACCCTGGTGTAGAAGGCTGAAAGGCCAAGTTCACCATGCCAATAGTTTCATTTATATTGTATTGTCCTGGCTTATTTTAGTGCAATTGAATTTATGGAAATCTGAGGCCCTCCGAGGTGGAAGGATAATACCTCCCTTGTTCCCTCTTCAACTTGGAAATATTGTGCTCTGGCTCTTACAATTTTAATGAACCTTTTGATTAATAATATATAATAGGCAAAATAAATATCTTTATCATATAGAAGGGCCTGTATCCTAAACTTACACTCAGAAGAATTTATTCTGATTGCCAAATTGTCCTGATGAGAGGAATCAGATTGATCTGTGTCAAAGTTTGCCATTTTAACTAAGCCAAGTTTCCATTTTAACCCTCACAAATCATCAGGCTTTCTTATTACAACCAAGGTAGCACACCTCTCATATATTTAGCTCAAAACTGGCATGAAAAATATAAGTGTAAGTCATTACAGAAGCATTTTTCCTTCATTTTCCTTTGTTGTTGTTTTTTTTTGTTTGTTTGTTTGTTTTTTTATTTCATTTGTGAGCTTGTTTTTCCCTTAGCAATACCTGCTTGATTGACATGATTTCTTTGTTTTCATATACCTCTTAACTTCCAACATCCAACCTCTTGGATTGAGTATTCCAGTTCTGGAGTCCCAAGGCCACACAGAAAAATGGACCCTACAACAGTCCCATTTTCTATTTCACTCTTCCTGGAATATCTCTGAGCTCCCAGAATGGGCAATCTAACATTTCCTTCAATTCTCGTCCTGGTACTTTAGTGAGTTCAAAGAGATTGGCTTATTTCCTATGGTCACCAGTGCTGAAACTAGGGCCAAATCTGATGCTGAATCCTTACTATTCAGTTCCTAAAACTTATAAGCCCAGAGACTTTTAACTGAACTAAAATTCTCCATACTTTCTTCTACTGGAAAGAACATGTCACTGTACGTAGCTTTACTGAATTCAAAGTAAAGAGTTAGACAACGATATTCAGAATTCCAGTGTTTAACTGGAAGATATCTTGTCAAAATTTGTTCAAACATATTCCAAGGTATATGTGACAAATGTTAATATGTCCATTTAATACACCCAGATAAGTAAATTGAGGTGTTGAGAAATAAGATCATCTTTGACTCTAACAGCTAATATTTTGCCATATTTTCCTTTCAGGATGACTTCATGTCTTCATGGTGAATACTTTAGGATGGCCACTTTGTGAGAGTGAGCAACTGCAATTTTAGTCGGCGCTTGGGTGCCTAATTTCCAAAACGTACTGTAAAATATGCTAGAAATAACAGAGTTCATCAGAACTGCTGTGGTGAGACTGGAAGACCTTTTTCTATGTGAGATGGCATGGGCTGCTCAGAGAAGTGTTATCTGACTGAAGAACAAAATTCATCCGTAGAGTTATAGCAGAGTAGGAAAACATACATGTATGTCTCTTAGTGAAATCTGAATTTTATGTCAAGATTAGTATTGTCATTTGTTTTTTCTTTGATGTTCTATGAACAAATAAGCAGTCAGGGTTCTATTAATTCAGAGGTTTGAGCATCAGTCATATTTTAGTTGTTAGTCATATTTTGCCTACCAAATAAATTACCTTTTCCCTGACTTTCTGCAACAGTATCTTTCTAGTCAAAGCAATGGGAAGAAGATTTACTTTTTTGAAAATATCCTTTTGTAGGGCATCACACAGAAGACAAACTTTGATCCTCAGAACTCATTTAAGGCAGGACTGAGCTTAAAGACTGAAGTTAAACGTTTCAATTTTTTTGTCTAATAGTTATTCCTACTTGCAATTAAGTTGGATGTTAGAAATGAAACATTACTTTGAAGATGAGGAGATGGATTGCTGATAGTTGGCTTGCTGCGCTTACCCTGCTCCTGAGCACTGACATTTAAGCTGATTTTATTTTCTAACTTGCTCTTGCATTTTTCAAAATCAGAAAAACAATGTAATGGATTGTCCTTCTGCCTAGCTGTTCAGCTATGCCTGCTTTCCTGTCTGCTGTAAAGATTCAAGAGGGTTTAAATCCATGAAAGATTCAGGGGAATGTTCTTAACATTTTTTAGTCTTCTTGGCCATTCTTTACCAAGGATATATATCTTTAAAGAAAACATACAGATTTGGTTTTTTTTCTGTTCTTCTCTATATCTAACTGATACTGTTGAATCTCCAATAAAGTAAAAGGAACTCAGCTCATCTGAATCGTCAGAGGAGCCAGTGATTGGTTATTTTTAGCATACGTCTGAAATACTAAATTGTGTGAGGTGAAAGAGGGAGAAAGAATACCTTTTTATTTCTTATATGCTGGATTGCTACAGTAAGGCAAAAAGTGGGAGGTACCCTTCTGTGAGAGGTCAAAATAATTGTAAACATATTAAAATTATTTGGTTATCTTGTAAAAAAGTACAATGTTTCTTGTCCTGTGTTTACTAAAAAATGTGCATTTGCACTATGTAAGTGTAAAGTACTATAAACCAAGAGGTTGGGTTATAACTACTTCCAACCCCTACTCCTGAAATTGGTGGACTTTCCCTCTTCTCAGGCTCTTGCTCCGCTGTAGAATTTGGGCCTCTCCTCTGACTGTGTCCTTTTTCTGTGTGAACATAACATTACAAATATACTTCTTTATGTGTAAAGTACTGCATAGGAACACAACTCCTTTCTGTGCCTGGCGTTATGTCACTAACGTCAGCAAAGCTTATCGCAATTCTTGCCAGGGGAAGCAAGAGGGCAGTCAAGGTCACTAGTGACCATGTTTTATTAGCTGAAGAGAATGTGTTTTTCAAATGGGCCATACTATGGACTTCGAGCGTCTTTTGGGTAAGAGCAGGAAACTTTCATAAAAATGAAGTGTTAAGAAGAAAAATGAAGGAACTTGATGGTTAGCATTGATACAACCATTCTCCATCTGATGACACAGGCTAAATTTGTATGTATACGTGCATACAAATAGAAAGAAGTATCTACTAAACTAGTAAAGCTATCTTAGTTTATCTTATAGTGTCTTTATACTATCTTTCTCAGGAAGTAAAAGCTTGACTTTGTTACTATATGTGTGTTATCAGCAGGGTGGGTTGGAGGTCTGCCTTCCATCAGTATATAGTGGCTAATGGAGCATAAGTATTAATCTTCTGCTCAGGAGTGTTAGACATTTATTTATCCTGAGAGATGTGCTATTTGGATATGACACTGCAGATATTTCTCCTCAGAAGAGGCAAAATGACTCATAAAATTCAGATTAGATAACAGAGGCACTAATGTATTTACCTAGTATGTCAGCCATCTTTTTTCAGTAACATGACTATGTTGTAAACTTGAAATTTTCTTTAGGAAACTCTTGTTTCTGTCTTTGACCCATGCTTTGTTGTCATAGGATCCTAGCACAATTCAGGCTGGCAGAGACCTCCAATCCAGCCCACTGCAATGGCTGTTTCAGCTGAGGAGTCAGACCAGGTTTCACAGGACTTTTTCAATAGGGGCTTGAAACCATCCAGGGATGGAGTTGGGGGTCTCCTGATAAACCTGCTTGTTTGGCTGATTTTGGGGGATGGCTTAGTCTTGCACTCGGAGGATGCTGCCTACCATGTGGGGGTCTGCTCCACCTGATGGTGTTGGTAGTTACCCGGGGAGGCTGAGAGCTTTACACTGGATGGGAAAGCAGGACTTTGCATACGCATATATGCATTTGATTAACACAAACATGCAATGCATATTAACCAGAAACAGAAAGACATTGTCAAAGTCCTGAAGGGATTGAAGTAAAGTTGAATTCAGAGCTGCCTCCCCTGGGATCCCACCTACCCACTGCCTAAGTAAGCCAAAATAATTCCTGAAAACCTGGGTATTTACTCTGCTATTTGATTTTCTTTAATTTCCTTACATGAGAATTCAACTTTACTCTCAGCCTCCCCAGGTAGATACCAACACCATCAAGTGGACCAAAGCCCTGCATGGTGGGATGGTTACCTGAAAATTTCTCTGTGGATAGTAGGACCTATGAACTAAGCAAATCCCTAGAAAATCCCTCTCAAATGTAGCATGTTTTTTTGTTTGTTTGTTTGGGTATTTTTTCTTCTAATTAATGAAAGGTTCAGTTGTAAACTTACACAATCTCTTTCATAAGGTTTGTGAGAGATGTAGGGTTTGCTTTCATGAGCAGAGTCCTTTTCCCGGTGCTTGAAAGTGTTCTGTCTTATTGTTGGCACTGCTGTCCTTCATTTCTAAGGTAGCAGCTCCCTGTAATAAGAGGACAGTGCCCAGTTTCCATATTCTACTTGTGGGAAAAAAAAATCTCCATTAAAAATTGCATAAATATATGATAAATAAAACAAACATCTTAAATAATATATACAGAGTCTAAAACCCCTATTTATGGGGAATTTGTCACTTAGGTAAATAATGCATGTTTTATAACTTTCAGTGATAGTTTGTGGGGTTTTTTTCTGAGAGAAACATGGGGACTAAATAGGAAATACTACCTTTCAATGACACTCAGGAACCAGAACTAACTGAAAATGCCAAAAAGGGATTCTTTTTTTCTTTCTTTTTTTCATGGAAATTGACATTGTCTCTAGCTTGCTTCATTTAAAACATGAATTATCGTAGAATCATAGAACAGTTTGGGTAGGGAGGGACACCTTAAAAGTCATCTAGTTCCAAACCCTTCCACTACAACAGGTTGCTCAAAGCCCCATCCAGCCTGGACTTGAACATCGCCGGGGATGGGGCAACCACAACTTCCCTGGGCAACATGTTCCAGTGTCTCACCAACCTCACACTATAGAATTTCTTCCTAATATCTAATGTAAATCTCCCCTCTTTCAGTTTAAAACCTAATGGTTTTAACCTTTATCCCATTGCTACACTCCCTGATCAAGAGTCCGTCCTCATCTTTCCTGTAGGCCCCCTTTAGGGACTGGAAGGCTGCTATAGGGTCGTCCCAGAGCCTTTTCTTCTCCAGGCTGAACACCCCCAATTCAGCCCATCTTCATAGGAGAGGTGCTCCAGCCCTCTGATCATCTTTGTGGCCTTCCTCTGGACTGGCTCCAACAGGTCCATGTCTTTCCTATATTGAGGGCCTCAGAGCTGGATGCAGTACTCCAGGTGGGCTCTCTCTGGAGTGGAGCAGAGGGAAAGAATCACCTCCCTCAACCTGCTGGCCACGCTTCTTTTGGTGCACCCCAGGACACTGTTGGCTTTCAATGTGTCAGCGCACATGGCTAGTTCACATCCAGCTTCTCATCAACTAACACCCCCAAGTCCTTCTCCTCAGGGCTGCTCTCAATCCATTCTCAACCCACCCCGTAGTTGTGCTTGATTGCCCTGACCAATGTGCACGACATTGTACTTGGCCTGATTGAACTTCATGAGGTTTGCAGCCCCATCTCTCAAGCCTGCCCAGGTCCCTCTGCATGGCATTCCTTTCCTCCAGCACGTTGACCTCACCGCACAGCTTGGTGTTGTCAGCAATGTTGCTGAGGGTAGACTCAATCCCACTGTTCATGTTGCCCAAAAAGATTATTCTGAAATGTTACATTAAAGATAGCATAGCACTACAAACAATGAAGTTTTTCAGTTTTGCTAACTCTAATGAAAGGTTAGCAAAGATTTTTGGACTTAACTTGTATAGATTAAAAAATTCTGAGCCAGCTGGTTAATTTGATTTTTCTGTTATTTAAGAATAGTGTTTCAAACAGTGGAGTAAGTGCTAGTTTTTAGTGGAAATTTGATTGAGCCTCATTTTCTTTGCCTGGGATTCCATTTGTAAAGCTGGAATGACTGCAGAGCTGTCATTATGGGCAGAACTGAATGTTGGTAGGGAAGAGGGAAGATGTGCATAGGGAAGGTCTGACTCATGCTTTGGGATGGCTTGGTCCTAAGCTGCTGGTGATGCTGAAATAGCTAGAGCAACTCATGAGCAACTGTGGCTGGTGAAAAGTTCTGTTAAGGAAACCTATAAGCAAGTGATTGGCGTAGTTTTGGAGTAACTTTAGGCCTATGATGTCCATATAAAGGGCTCTAAGTGAATGTACAAACAGCGCTAGCGATAAGGATTGTACGAGCAGGCCTCATGAGATCAAGGGCTATGGTCAGCTGTGCAATCATAATGGTTGTTAACTGGGATGAGAGCAGCATTGCCAAAGTACTAGCTGAAGTGGAAGGAAGTTGTTTGTTCTAACTGTCTCAGCAACAGGCTACAATATATGAAAACCTGGTAATGCTGGTCCACTAACACTGGGTGAAATTATATAGGGAAATACAAGGCCTGGGGGATAAATGGGTACACCCTTACAAAAGCAGCACCTGTTAAACCACAAAATCAAGATAGAAGTAGTCATTGTGGTTAAAAAAGGTAAGCCATCAATTAGATATGCAAGATAACAGGCAATCCCACCCTAAAGAATGTGCTAGAGTAATGGGGAAACTGAAGCAGGAGACTGGAGTAAGGTTTTGCCTTCTGTTTTCTCTCACAAAGTCTTAAGACTTAAGTGTAAACTTTGGTAAGTACTACTTCTGTCATCTACTGAAGAAGCAAAGTGGTGAACTAAAAACCTCTACTGAAAGATGTCAATTCAGTTAGAAGGCATTTTTAAGCTGTCTTGGGGTTTGCAGTACATATATTGCCATTTACTTATAACTCTTTAATTCTTTTTATTATGCTTTTTGTAATGTATTGTCATGATTGTAAATAAACTCTCATTCTGAAATAGTATCTGAGCATCTTGTGGTGTTTGGCAGATGGCTCACAGCAACCTTACAAGAAATTAAAGGGTTGAGTTTCCATATCCCAGACTGAGAAGCTAGGGGTTGGGTATGATGAATAGTTCACATGAAAATCCTGGTTCAGCTGGGGAATGTCCTCCATTGTATGTCTTCCAGAATCCACTTCTACCCCCTTTACTTTTAAGGACCCTAAATATTTTGAGAACAGGTGGTGCAAAAAGCTTGCCATTAATTATCTACTACCTCTCCTGATCATCTCACCTCTGCCTTAGCAGTGGGGAAAAATGTCATTGTTACTAACAATGACACCATAAATATTACTCTTCATTATTGGTAATCTTGTAATGGCTATCCTCTGCTTCATGAGGCACTTCAGTGAAGAAAGCATTGAGAATGTTTCTGCTCATGTTCATACCAGCTTGGTTTGTGCTAGGCAAGTACAGTCGGCGAGTAGGACTAGCCTAGTAGGGGAGACAGCAGGATGTAGGAAGTCCAGGACCCTTGACTTTCAGTCTAACAGAAGATTTAGTGCGGCTGTTTATGCCAGAAGAAAAAGATCAGGAAAAACAACCACAAAAAAATCAGTAGCTTCTGATGCTGCAGTGCTTCAGTGGAAAAATGACATGCTAAATGCAATATACTATTTTCTCAGCAAGGATAAGGTTTTACTCTGTGCAGTCACTTACTACCTTGTGAAAAGTAAATAGATGAAACTTCTGCATAATCAGAGATGTGAACTGTCAAGAGTTTGTGGGAAAGGGGTTTAGAGAGGTCCATCTTCCAGCAGGCAGGGTTAAAGGTGGACATGACTGTACATGTAATGGCATTAAGAGCTTCCTATTTCTCAGCACAGTTTCCCAAGTTTTTTCTCCCACCTTTTGGCCTCTGGAGAGAAAGTATGAAATGCCCTTTCCTCCCGTTTCAGTACTTTCTTTTTTCTTCTGACTAAGCATCAGATTGGTTGCTATTTGACCCACGACACTGTTTTGTTCTCCTGCTGTCTGGCAATGCTTGTTTAATATTTTAGTATGATTGGTGTCAGCTTTTGTCAGAATCTTGCTCTGTGACATCTCTCATTGATAACATCTAGGAGTAACTATGACCATGCATTTCTTCAGCTTTATTAGAATGCAATGAATTTTTTTCATATCTTTTTCCTGTTTACCTTATGTTCCTCTGAGATTTATTTACTGGCATATCTAAAAAATATTACTTTTAAAATAACAAATGTGGTTCCAGAAAAGTAAATAAAACAAAACCCCATCAAAACTTAGCCAAACCCAAAATAAAATTTTTTTCTGCTTAAGCAGGGCATGTCAGTCCCCTTTCTTCCTAAAACATTTATGTTTTTCCATTTTGCCTTTAGCAGTATTTATTGCATGTAACAGAGCAGAAGACCCCATTAGTTTTGTGTACTCACTGCCCCATGTTTCAGAATAGTACAAGGAGGAGACCATCCTGTACATCCTGTCTGGAGCTTGAGCAAGCTGGTTTTGGGGTGATGAGGTGTCCAGAGAGACCAGGAAACTGCTGGAGGCAGCACTTTCAGGGGACTTAGGTCAGAAAAAACAATCTTGCTGTAGCTTTTTGTAAGTCTTCTTTTTTTGTAGCTGCTGAAACTCCTTATGCACATTACAAAAAAAGGTAGGAATTATTGGTGGTTCTAAAATCATAAAATCATAGAATCATAGAATCGTCTAGGTTGGAAGAGACCCTTGGGATCACCGAGTCCAACCATCTACCCTGCTCTACAAAGTTCTCCCCTACACCATATCCCCCAACACCACACCTAAACGGCTCTTAAACACATCCAGGGATGGGGACTCCACCACCTCCCTGGGCAGCCTATTCCAATGCCCCACCGCTCTTCCTGTGAAAAATTCTTTCCTAATGTTCAGTCTAAACCTACCCTGTTGGAGCTTGAAGCCATTCCCTCTCGTTCTGTCATTAATTACCCATGAGAAGAGACCAGCACCAACCTCTCTACAGTGTCCTTTCAAGTAGTTGTAGAGAGTGGGGAGGTCTCCCCTCAGCCTCCTCTTCCTCATACTAAACAGTCTCAGCACCTTCAGCCGCTCTGCATATGATTTGTTTTCCAGCCTCTTCACCAGTTTCGTTGCCCTCCTCTGCACTCGCTCCAGCACCTCGACAGCTCTCTTGTATTGAGGTGCCCAAAACTGGACACAATACTCCAGGTGTGGCCTCACCAGTGCTGAGTACAGGGGCACAATCACCTCCC
>JAHREE010000152.1:7586585-7619492 GCA_033628505.1 Tringa tobata | reverse complement strand
TACTCCAAGATGTGCATGGCTTTTTCAGGAACATGCAGGGAAATCACTTCTTGCTGAGAGCTGGTGAAGCTGTCCTATCCTGCAGCTCCTTGATGAGTTCAGCTGCAGAGCTTGGAGGCATGCAGCATTTCTCCCCACAGCTTGGCAGTGAATTTGCAGGCTGTTTTCTGTTGGGAAAGCGAAAAATCTTCCCTCTCACAGGTGGGAACACCTCCAGCAGGATGTGTGAGAGCCAGACCCCAGTGTCACAGCCACTTCTGCAGCCTAAAAAGCACCTTTGGGTGCATCCATGTACTCTTAGGGCCCAAAGGTTACGTGACAGAAATCATAAAATTGCCTAGTCAAGAAGGAAAACAAATTTCTTTGGTTTGAGAGAATTATTGTTTCTCAGTGTTCCTGAACAGAGGTGATGTTGAGACACACATAATAAATGAGGACTATGAGAAAAAGAATTGTAAATTAAATTCTTGACTGTGACATCTGAACAGAAGCAAATCAGCATCTCAGATGATTTAATGTTATTTCCAATGAGATGTCACCATCCCAGCAAGGAGTTAAACAGTGCTACAGTGCTTCAAGTGGCAAAGCATACCCACAGAAATACTGGTATTTCACAGAAAAGTTAAAAAACTTTAGAAATTTCAGGACGTCTCATTCTCTGTTTTTTTTTTTGTTTTGTTTTGTTTTTGTTGTTGTTGTTGTTGGTTGGTTGGGTTGGGTTTTTTTGTTTTGTTTGTTTGTTTCACATCCCCCCCTCATCGGAGAAAGTATCCTGGTATCTTTTTCTTTGACGAAAAATGAAGTTGCTATGGATCCACAAAACCCACTTTGACGTATAAGGAGGAGCAAAAGAGGAATATGCTTGCATTAAATGCTTCTCAAAACAACTGCCAAAAAAGAACATTTAAAAAAAAAAAAAAGGAAAAATTACTAAATTCTGGGACACTGATGAAATAGGGAATAATGAGGAATCACAAAGCAGTAAATTTTAGTGGCTCTGAAAGAAACAAATTGTTCCATCAAAAATCTGTTCTAACTTCACAATTTCCATATCCTGGAGAGGTGACTTATGACAGAGATGAGGAAGAGGACACTAGCAGAAAAGCCAAGGACAGCTGGGACATTAGATCAAATATTTAAAGGTGTTATAGTTGGAAGAGTGACTCTCTATGAATGACATGGGGAGCTCCAGATTTATTCTTTCACTGGCTGTCATGAAAAGTTTGTTTCTGTTTTACAGGTCAAAGGCTGTCTTGCCAGCTTTGCAAATCCAAAGGAAAATTGAGATGTTCTCTCCCTGTTTTCTGTTGCTAGAGTTGTACGTCCTCCTATTAGTACTCACTGCACAATTATGTTGATGATGTGTCAAAACTGAATCTATCTTCCTGATCCTTATTTGCTGAATAGTTTGAGTATTTGTAACATAAGAGTTTCTGTTAGAAATGTTACTATGACTGACACATACAACTTGCATTCTGGATTTCCCAGTGAAATGTTTGTCTTTTTACCTTTACCTAACAGGCAAACTCCATGATCTTACTTTGTGCAACACAGACTATTCCTGCATGGAAAAAAAAAGTCCTTGAAGACAGGATACAGCTGGAGGGAATTACATGAGTTTCTAAGTTACTGCAATTATAAATCTGAGTGCAGAATCTAGAGGGTTGGAAGGTGTTCTGGAAAACTTACACACTGTGCATCATGAGAACGCAGTCAGAAAAAAAATACATTAATTGTGCCAGATGTACATTTACCAGCACTTGCACCTATTCAGTGACTCATGCTCTTTTGCTCTTCTGTCCAACATTTCTTGATAGGCCTAGCACTCCAGCTGAACTGTTTCATGAGTATCCAGATGGCCTCATCCTTATGTGCCTTCGCTTAAAAGCCTAATTATGAAGAGAAATAGTCTGAAGTGTTCTTGGGCATATATTATGAATGTCTGCGTATGTTTTTAAGTAGACATGGAAATTATTTACTTCTTTATACAAGTTGCTAATAAGGAAGAAAATAATACAGATATAATAGAATTTAGTCAATAAAGCAATACATTCTTATGAACAAAACAAGACTTGGTGCTTGATTTATAAATACTGTTGACTGCTGCAGAAGTGACTGCTGGTCATAATGAAGTCTCTAGTATAAGGTCAATGCTATGCACTTGCCTTTGAAAAGCCTGTACAATATGTATTCTATTTCAAGGATCTGCAGTGCCAAGGAGGTTCAGGTAATTCAGATTTCCTATCATAGCATATTCTTTGCCAGGTTTTAAATCACAATAGGTTTTGATTCAAAGAACTTTAACTGCTGAACTCTGGATAACTGACCTTATGTCTTAATAAACTTAGAGGTGAGTAAGTAAAGCAGACTTGAAACAGCGAATGCTTTTACAAAACATTTTTGCCAACTGTCTTTCTTCAAAGAAAATTCATCAAGGATTTCTGTGTGCTCTTTGTTTTGTATTGTTGGGTTTTTTTTGGCAGGGAGAGGGCGGGCAAGTTTTATTTCATTGTAAGAGTGAGTGGTGGGGGGAGTGAGGGAGCTATTACTTTAAACATCCATGCCCAGCTTCAGATGCGGGAAAGCATTCAGTACCCATCAATTCATCTTAACACCAAATTCTGTCAAAATGACTTCTTTAGGAACTAATAGGTGCTGAACTCTCCTGAAAATCTCATCCTTAGAGACCATTTTGCTTGTCAGTGCTTGAGCAGAACTTGTTGTTAACATGCATACTTTAAGCTGCCAGCCCCAAACACTGTCTTTGCAGAAACATCACTTTGCGTGTGACTTTCCTGTAACCTCATTCACCATTCTTGAGTGCATATTTGACATCATTCATATTTCATTGCGACAAGCTCTCTAAATTCTAATACAGAATACTTATAAAAAATGTCCTTTTGTGTGATGGTTATCGAGTTTGGGAATCATCATTAACTTACTGTAACTTAATTCATTAAAATGAATAATACATACTTTTTTTGGTAAATGACAGTGAAATATATAGTCTTTTTCCAGGCATTAATATTTCTCTGGTGTCAATACATCTTTTGATACATACCACCTTTAAATTCTTTTTTATTTTCCTTGGAAATCAATCCTACTGGTCATGCTTGCTTTACACTGCACAGTGCTCATTTGGCTGGGTTGGAATATCTTTCCTCAGATTTTTCATTTTAAGTTCTTTCAGAAACAAATTGTTATTGGAAATTATATTTTCAAAGGCACAAATAAGTTTCATTGGATGCTGCCCAACAGAACCAAACATAAATACAGAATAAACAGAGGTAGTGCTCATCTTGCAAAATATTTCCATGTTACAATGTGCATTATGATCTCTTTCTTTCCTATATCATGACCTTCATGTTGCAGGAAATGTTTGGAATATTTCTCCCGTCCTGTCTGAACCCAAGGGGCACTGACTGTAGCTCTCTTCTTGGCTCACTTCTGAGCCCACACTACCATATTTTGTGCAGTGGGTTGAGATTGAATAGTTTTTCAGTCCAATTACCTGTGTAGCAGTACAAGATATTCAAGTGCTCAACATCAAGTACATGAGTAATTCCATTTTCTGCCTGAATTTTACTCTGTTTTTTCTTGTGTCTTGCTAAGATTTTTGACACATCCTGTTGTGTTGTACTAACGGTAGCCACGGTAGCCACAGTGGCTAATTTTCATTAGTAACATTAATTTCAAATCAATATGTCAGTAAGACTGACTTACTGCTGCCAATCAACACCTGAGATGTTAAAAATATTACAAGGGAAATAAGAGCAGAAGACATTTTAAGACCAGAAATTTTATATAGTGTTTAGTTAGAAAGAAATTCAGCCCATAATTCTTTATTATTTTAATAATAAAGAAGTGTGGCACTGACTGAGGACTTCATGCACTGCAGGCAAAATTAAATGCAGGCACTCGCTGTTTGAAGGTTGTATCCACCCCAGGAAAGGGAAAGGAGGCAGAAGGCTGAAGGGTTGAACAGATATAGGGAGATGTGGAGAAAGACAAACTGGCAGCTCCTGCACCAGAAGCAGGAAGGATGGACACAGTAACTCTGGCTTCCTGCGGGAAAGAGGATGAGGGCTTTCCCTCTTCCCTAACCATAACTGATACCAGGCATGATTTGGACCCTGGTCTTGGCAGCTCCGAGACTGCCTTTTGGCCCAGGAGGGCAAAGTAGGAAGCATGTCCCTGAGTGTCCTACCACCAGCAAAGGTAGCACTGCCCTGTGCAGTTCCCTGCCTCTGTCAAAGCCTATCTTGGCGTGTGTGGCAGGAGCAGTCAGTACGCAGGCGCTTGCACCCTTACTGTCTGACCCCTGCTGCTGGGACAAGGGATGGTGCACCAAGCAGAACCTGCCCAGTGGTAAGAAATGCATCTCAGCCAGCCATTGAAAACTATTATTTTGCCCCTAATTCAGCTGCGCTGAACTGATGCATTGTTGTTTTTGAAATGCACAAACTGAGTAGGAAAAGCATGCCTGAACTACACTGACTTGTATCAGCTCTGAGCCATTCACAGGGTACTTCTGGGTCACCAGAACTGCTTTTAGAATTGCAGCTAAATCTGTCAGAAAACAGTCTTTGAAGAATATTATGTCTGTGTTTGCTACATATATATATATTATTATTCTAGGTCATGCATAAGGTTATGTTAGAAAAGTGCAGTTTTTATTTAAAAATCTTGTTCCTCCAATCTGTGGCTGATCCTGTGGTATAATGTTGGCTGTGAAAGACAACACAGAAAACTCTAACGCTGATTCTTCTGGATCCATTCTCATATCATGCTAAACGCAAAGCCACATGACGTGTAGCATTGTTGTGGGAGGAAGTGAAGAATGAGGGGACCTGGAGGCCTGTATACCTTATACATTTCATGACATCAATTCATAGTGCAAAAGGAGCAAAACAGAAAATTTTTGTGGCCTGTTGCTGTCTGTACACCTTCCTCAGTCACACTGCAGGAAACTGGAGTAAGGGATGCCACTGCTTTTCTCTTTCCTCTTGGCATTGTTTCCCCACTGTCCACCACACCATATCTAGGGATCTGAGATACCGACTTCTGGCAGCAGTTCACAATGGGATAGAATTTAGTGTAATGACAAGCTGTATTTTCAGAATATTGACTGGCAGATGACCTGAATAGAGTAGGTTCAGATGTGATTTTACAGTACCTTCAAGCCCATCTAACTCTGGTTACTGAAAGATTGTCATGCTACTCTTTCCACCTCTACTTTTGCTCTGCTGCTTTCCTGTGTTTAGGAACCTAAGGCCACTAGGCAACATGAAACTGGAAGAACACTAACGCAGAGCAGCTCCTTGGGCCAAGTCACTTGTCTAACACTAGTGCAGTGGGCAGGGAAAGGTAGGAGATGAGTGGAACTGTCCTTTCCAGTGGCCCTGCAGAGACCGCTTAATGCAATTGCAAAACTGCATCCTCAGTGACTTATGTTGACTTTATTCAAAGTCCTTTCTGCTGAACAACTGCAAGGTTTGCAAAGTGATCATAAGATATCATCATCTGACTCTGTAATGGCCAGCACCACTGAAATGATTGTGCAAAGCAGAAAGCAGAAAGCGGAGTACCTGGCTTCTTGCTTCCAGGTTGACTTTCTAGTTGGATAACCTGACTTTCTTTTTTTTTTTTTCTTTTTTCTTTTTTTTTTCTCCCCTGCTTTCATCATAGCTGCATGCACTGGCAACTGCTAAAATGATTAAAAATTTAAAGAAGCAAACTCGATAACCTTTGTTATGGCTCAGGATAGAAAAAGATCTTGTTCTGTAGACAACCTTTTATAATGACATTCACAAAAAAGGCTCCAACATTAGCACTGATGCAATGGAAATGCAAAAAACCTCCCCCTGAAAATATCTGTTTCAGTGTAAGGGCTGTAAGTGCAGCAGTATTTTGAACTCACACGATAGGAGATATCTAAGAAGAAACTAATTAACCAGAAAATAGTTTGGCGTTGGTACTCAGAGCAAGGTGAAGGACCATGAAAGGCCACTGCTTACATGGTAAGCATATTGTAGGAAAAATAGTGTGTGATTATATATAATAGCATAAAAGTGTTTAAACAGAGATTGTACAGATAGCTTTAATTCCAGTATTTAAAGAATAACCAGCATTATTAGCACATGGCTTTACTATTTTTTTCCCTCACAAACATGGGCTATACTTGTGAGCTGTAATGCTGCAGCGGTAGAGCAGATGTTTTCCAATTTCCCTGAAAAGGCTGTGCTCTGGAATGTCCCATGCTGCGAGGATCACAAAGCTTCTCTCCTGGTGAGCTGTGTCTCAGCCCGCAAACAGAACAGCGAGAGGGCTTGCTCTCTGCTGGTCAGGAAGCTTTCTGTCTGGGTTGGTGGTCACTGGAACTGCTCTCTGGCCTGTGCTAAAATACAGACAGTTCTTGGGAGTTGCTTCATCCAGAGCCAAAACATCTTTAGGACCATATAACTATTCCCACTACACTTTAGAGCTATCCACTGACTGAAACTGAGTATTACCCAAATAGTGCAGCATGAAAGCCCAGCTGATACATAGTTTTCCACAGTACCAGAACCTTCAAATTGCTGTCAGAGCTATAAAAGCTAGGAGTCATCAGGAACCCTTAGATTTTTATCTCAGTACAAAAACGACCCCTTCAATACTTTGCACTAAGCTGAATCATTTAGTCAGTAATGAAGTGCCACCTCTTGAATCACTAATGCTATTCCTACAGGATCTCTTTCTATCCCTTATGTGCTGACCAGGATCTGTCCCAGCTTTGGAAGTTACCTAAACCTGTGCTTAAGACATTCTCAAAGTTACGCACATGCTTGAGGATCCTTTCATGTGTAGAGATATCTTACAGACTGAAAATCGAGAGTCAGAAAGACAAGTTCATATCCTTAAGTTGCATTGCTCCTAGCTATAATTTCATATAATTATGTAGAAGTGGCTTATCAATAATTCAATTGTTCCATTAGTTTTGAGTTAAGGTGCTAATAGAGTTAACTGAGTTAATGCATGCATAATTTATCAGTCTATAAACTAAATAGTTTAAAATGCAATATTCAGACTTACCATGATAATAGCTTATAAAATGTGTTGTCTATAACGGCTTACAGAATGTGCTGTCTGCATTGGCTCTGGAGTAGCTGGAACACTGAGGTGCTGAAAAGCAACACAGAGAAGAAACTTCTACCCCAAAGGTCCATACCTCAGCAAGATGGGGAGGACTATTGAGGTCAGGCTGAAAGATGCCAGCGGAAGGGTGTGTGTAATGCAGGTAGAGTATTAAATCCCAACCTTGGAGTTGTGCTACGCAGTCTTCAGTTAAATCTGAAAAGCCACCCTTTTCCTTTACTTTTTTTTTTCCAGAGAAGAATCACAGTTATATAGTTGGGCTAAGAGTCCCTCTTAATCTGGGGGAAGTGCTTACCAGGAATATCCAAAATAGCTCCAAGTTCTGCCTGCAATATATACCTCCTATGCAGTGTTTTTGTACCTAATAGGACCGTGTCTACAGAGGAAACAAATGAGACATATGAATCACAATTATGTCTTACATTGAGCTAATTAATATTAGTGGCAGCTGATAGAGGTCATAAATTCCAAAACCTGAGGTAAGGGTTTAAACACATGTTTTCTTCAAAAAAAGCACGATCCTGAAGCTTAAATGTAACTTTGAATCTGAAAGATGTCCATTGGACTTATACTTGTTCTGTCAAATGCTCTGCAACATTTCTTTATTTTTGCATTTGAGATTGTGATTCTAGTTAGCAAAAAAAAAAAAGGTGTTAAGTCAAAGTACTTCAGAATCTAAAAGAGTTAAATTTAAGTTTAGCTTAAATATGCAGGCTGATAACATGGAAAGACATGAAAGATTTTTCAGTAATGGTAAGAACGAAGATTTTATCTAACTTCAATTTTTTTTGTGATTTACTTCTAATGAAATCTCCTGCTGCCTTTTTTTTGTTTGTTTCTCTTTTTTATTGTTTCAGTTTTAGTTTTGTTTTTTGTTGGATTTCTGAATTAAACTTCTACCTAGCTTGCAAGTCAGAAAGCCAGGTGTGTATTTTTTGGTCTGACAATACTAACTAGAAGCCACTGCCTAGCGTAGGCGAAACGAACCTGTTTTCTCTGTTTTTTGATCATTTAAGTACTTGCTTTTAGTTAACTGTATGAGACAAATGCCACAGTACAAACACATAATTATTTACTGGGATTCAGCATGCTGTCAACTGTTAATGTGTTTTGCAGTCAGAAAGAAGCATGGCAGAGGAAGTTTACAATTAACCTATGTGTGGCTCGGACGTATACCTCTTTCAGTTACAAACATACATTTAATGAGTGATGACTAAAATGCCTTATCCAGTTAGTCTTGCCCTTGTTCCATTTTTGCAAAATTGGGTGGCAAGTAAGACTAGAGCAAGCCACAGGGAGACTAGGGAGACCAGACCCTAGCCACAGCTGCACAACCAGTTACCACAGGAAATGGTCTGGAAATCTCAGCAGCACTTGCCAGTGTTGCTCATCACTAAGCAGTGCTGGCACAAGCCCCTCGGTATCTCAGTTTAAGACCATGTTTTAAGGTGTCCATCTGTTAATTCTAAGACAAGATGACTCAATGGCACTACCTTAAAATTAATGAGAATAACTGCAAGTGTCTATTCCACCAGGTCTCTTACTTCCCTGCTAGGCAGCTGTTTTCATTCCTGTTATTACTGAAGGCCAGTAGTATCAGAAACCAAAAAGAGCTGCAGGTCTGGAATAGGCCAGATGCTGATTAAAGAGCTCTTGCTGCCTTATTTCTGCAGAATCAAAAAGAACACAGATTATGTGTAGTGAAAGATGGATGGTTCAAAAGAAAGTTAGCTATCAAAAACCTCTTAGCATCATCTACACACAATCTATTTTTTTCCTTTGTGGTCTGATAACTAAAAATACAGGCAATTTTTCGGCTACGTCTGAGAACAGAGTTTGGAAATTATTAGTTGACCAAACATGAAACCTCTTACATACATGAAGCCACAAGGGAGAGACAGGCCATTCTTAAAAGTAGCTATAACGTGTCAAGTATATGGTGATTTTTTGCTCTTCTGCTCTATTCCATGCTGAATAACTGTAGATTGTTCTGTTTGCTTTATTTGGTGATGCTACCACAAAGAAATATGCCCAGGAAAGGTAATGTTTCAGGCAAAATAAGTTATCTGGAAAGCATACAAAGTCAATATTCAGTTTCCTTGAGCAGGTGATACCCTTATAAAAGTAAAGGAACATATGGCAGTAGCAGGATGCGGATCCATAAAGCTGTTTCTTTAATAAAAGAAAGGATTTTGATGCACTTACTTTGAAAAGCAAAAGTCTTAGTACTGGGGAGTTATATTATCTGATGCATCTATTCAATGCTACAGCTTGCACTGCAGTCACCATAGTCTGAGGGAAGAGTACATGCTCCTCTTATTCTTGTTGCCTAAGAACTCATACAACTGGCCTGTGAAGTGGTCCCCAAATAAGCATGGCATACAGCTGTTTTGGGAGATGTTTCTGAGATGAGTTTGGGAGCCACAAGTTCATTCAGTACCCCTCAGAGCAGCAGCAGTTTTAGAGTTTTACCTCAGACTCTAAGTTTAGTGCTGGCTTCTCACTAGAAGAGGTTGGGGGAATGATTTGCAGGAATTGCCTATCCTTGTCTTTTATTCATCCATAATTTTAGCAATGTAAGCTCACGATGTTTCAAACCACAGAGGGTTTGGTATTTGTTCTTATGCTAGTTAATCAAACTATCAAGTCTCACAGTTGGATATATTGGCTTTATGGCTTCAAAAATTCTTTGGCCCTTCAGAAATCCTTCTGTCCTTCTATTGCCTCCTAACCACATGGAGTGGAACTCAGATTTTGCACTGGCACCTTCTGATTACCTTCTAGTAATTAAATTAACTAGGAAAACAATAACTTTTAGTTGAAAAAGAAGAAAGAACAAGAGACTGCATAAGAATAGCATCACCATGGTAGCAGCATTACCATGTCTTCCTTCAGGGCAAAGCATGCTTTTGGTCTCTCTGATATTCTTGTTCAGTGAAGGCAGGTTTCAAGAAAAAAAAGGATTTACTATGTACTGTATGAACACATGATAAATACCTAATGCAATAGACAGTATATTCAATAGAACGCCTTAAAGTGTGTGTAAATTCCAGAAATCTGTAGCACAAGTTCTTTTGTAGTAGAAAATCAGCAGGTCACACAGTACACCTGTATTATTGGTATCTCTGCTGTTTAATATGTGTACTAAATACTCTAGTACTGAATTGCCAGTGAATCCGGAGTCTGAATGCTGCTGCTGTCAATCTCTGAGTTTTGGCCAGTTAGTCAATATTTTTAAAATTTCAACTTGTTCATAGTAATTCTGTTAGCCTGTGTTGTCTGAATGAAGAATGTGCTTAATGCTCCAGATACACAAAATGATGGTTGCTCTCTCCTTCAGTTTCTCTGGGTTGGAATGGGTGACACTTCATGCTGTTTCCAATTAAGAAAAAAGAACACAACTGCTTTTTATGGAAAATTGATCTTTGATAGCAGTTTAGTAAAAAGATTGCTACATTGATCAATGGACATGAAAAAGTAGGGAAGTGGGTTTAGGTGTGCCCATTTTCGTGCTGTCTCATACACTTTCTCAAGTAATCTATTAGTAAATAACATTATGGATAGCTTTCCAAAAAAATGGAATACATCAGAAGCTTCATAAAATTTACTAATGAGGAAGAAGGTCACACACTTTTGCTTAGCAGTTGGAATAAAGCTTGAATTTTTAAGTTTGATGGAAGATTTGTCCTTGAGCTAAATCGATAAACTGAATAGACACAGAAGACAACCTCAAGTCACACAGTGTCATTATTACGGACATTGTAAAAAAGCAATGATATATAACCAGGATCAAATTGAATGCATCCTGAAACAGAGAAAATAGCCATAACCTATGTAACACATAATCTGACCAAAATTTCATCACTTCTTTCAAAAATGTCTGTGGGTGGAGCTAGACATGACACTGTAAGCATTTTCTGCTAAACCTACTAATATCTTGAATTGCTTTATATTTCACTGAAATGGAAATATGGAAAAGTAGCCATAGATCAGCAAAATCTGATCAAGAAAGAACACTGGAATCTCTACAAGGAGTTATTTTTAGTGTTATTGCATATTTGTATAATTATTCTCTCAAAGTTTGTGTTGTCTGAAGCTGCAGATAACCCAGTTTTCTGACCATAAAGATTTGGATGTGGGGTATTTTTTATTTCTAATTCAGGTGTATTTTGATGCACATTTAATACAAACAACAGTTTTTATAGATGAAAGGAGTTTTTTTGTTTGGGGTTTGGTTTTTTTTTGGTAGTCTTAAACACAACATATTCATTACTGATAAAATTACAACTGCTCAAATATTCACAGAGTTCATTGTATAGGTAATATAGCCATTGAGCAAATAACTTCAGATTATTTTCAACAACTTTTACTATCTTGTAATTGATATAACAGATAAAGGATTCCACCAGAATGTAGCGTACACATTGTACACATGTGTAAGCAACACAATTGTTGCTTATCATCAATTTAGTTTTAATAGGCACTGGGAATTACAGAAAACTCTATAATGTGTGTGCATGCAGGTGGGATCCCATTGAGCTATGCCTCCTTACTCAAGGATAAGACATGGACAGAAATATCAGTGTTTCCCATGCCTCTTCAATTCTTCCTCCCACTGTTACAGATATTATGCATGTATCTAATTAAAGACAAATGGAAGAGGGTTAGACTTCAGATACTCATCAGTGAGAACAGTAGTCACGCTGGGACTGCACACAAAGGGATGCTTTTTACCAGCAAACTCTCTTCCTGTCAGTGCAATAGTTATAAATTTTGTCCTTAAACTGTATACATATACATTTGACATGGTTATCCCAAGTATTTTCTATTAGGTGAGACTTCATGGTATGTTTTACTATGCATGTTATTTCTGCCCTTTTACAATATATGACCCTGTTATACTCAATACATGTCTCCTAAATCTTACAAATCTTGGATTAGGCATTTCTTGGTCGTGTTTTCTTTCTCATATATTTCCTTTTGCCTAATTTATCTTTGTCAGTAAACATCACAGTTGGCTCCAATGATGTATTAGGTGTATTGATGATGCTTTTGCACAGGGACCCCTTAAGAATGGGTTAGGAAACACCTCAAGCAGATAAAGTCTCAAATCTTTCCTTTTTTCCAATGAAAATCACTTTTGCCAGTTTGGGGAAATGGTCTTTTCTGTATTTGAGTATTTCTCTTTAGTTTGTAATATTTGTACCATGGGAATCCTCATCAGACTAGCCTCTTGGAATATGGCTAAATTCTAACACAAAGAATTTGTTCTCCTTCTGCTTTCTATGAAATTGGCATGTAAATGTTCATGTTTATGGCTCAATGTAGGTTTTCATTCTTTTACTACTGTTACTTTTATTATTATGAGTTCACCTGAAATTTTGACAGTGGGATTGACTAGGAATTGTGGAAATTAATGCATGAGGGAAGTATGGTTATCATGTGCTGACTATCTTTAAGTTGGTTTGCAAGACCTCTCCTAAAAAAAAAATTGTGCAGATATTAGAAAGAAATAATTTTCTTTGTTGTTTAGTCATACTGCTGTCATATTAAAAGTCTATTTGCTGTCAGCAGTAGTAGGGACTTAATTCTATGCCCAAGAATGTAAGTCTACAGTGAGTACTTGGGAGAAAAAAAAAAGCGATTCTCAGAGAAAACTAACATCAACAAGAGTCTTATATAATAAACTACTGACAATGAAAACTTTATCCATTCTTTTTAGATATTTTTCCCCCCTATATTTTTTATTTTAAACACTAAGTTAATAAAAAACCCCTCCAAAACAAACAAAGAAACCAAACAAAAAAACCCCCCAAAACCAACCAGACAAAAAAACCACCACCACCACCAAAAACCAAAACAAGCAAAAATGAAGAAAAAAAGAACTGTTATGAAATGATAAGATATAGTCGTGGTCTAACCCCCACTACGCAGCTACTCACCTGCCTCACCCCAGTGAGGTAGAAAAAGAGAAAAATGAGGGAAAAGGAAAAAAACTTGTGGTTTGAGATGAAGACAGTTTAATAGAACGATATCAGAAAAGGAAAAAATAACACTAATAATAACAATAATAACAATGATGATAATAACACCAGATACTCTCACCATCCAGTGAATTGGCACTGTTCAGAGCAGTGATCAACCATTCCCACGCCCCAGCTAACCCCCATTTATATACTGAGGATGAAGTCTATGGAATGCAATATTTCATTGGCCATCGTTCTGTCTATTCTTCTATGGGAAGCTGAAAAAGTCCTTGAATAATGTAAACATAATTAGCAACAACTGAAAACAAGAGATATTATTGACATTCCTTTCAAAGAAACCACTAGAAAGAGAAATAAACTCTTTCCCAGCTAAAATAAGGACAGGTATGAAGTAAACTTCATTCTAACTTCCTCTGTGTGTGCATGTATTTCACCTAGTGTACAGACAATTGTTCCACTCTTTTACTATTCCTAGTGCTAAACATTTTCTAGAAAATTGTTATGAATAGTGATTGTCCGTAATGGTTAATGACAACCAACGATTTGTTTTTTTACAATTACTATACTTGAGTAGTTTTTCTATGGCTACAAAATTGAGCTTGTGCAAAAGAAACTTTTTTTATCTCAATTTGGAGAGCATCATGTCAAGCTGACCCTGAAGATTATACTTTCCTAAGTTTCCCTTGGATTCTCTCTTCCTTCTTTGGCTTCTTTGATATGAGTTATTTCAAATGCAATTAGATCATCATCATAAATCATTGCAACTTTTCCTGTCACAGGCACCGTGCTCCCATGTGGCAATGAATATTCAGATTTCTGGAGCTGTACTTTAGGCAATATTTATACCTTTCAAGCTGTCCACATGAGATCATTTACTGAGTTTAATTTCAGCTCAAAACGTTTTTTTCAGTAATCTGACATTTGGCATTTGGATAAAGTGCTCCAGTCACCTCACTGACACCTTGCCTTTATACTTGTAACACTGTTGATATATATATCCTATTAAGAATCTGTTCTAGTGTGGTAACCCACTAGCAAATATTCTCTTTCAGAAGAAACTTGTATTAAAATAACTTTATTTGATCCATTTATCTCATGCAAAGTACATATGCTTATAAGCATTTTCTGTTATGTACTTAATGTTATTATCCATTTAAAATCTCTTGTCCTACAGATCCAACCAGAGGTTTCAAAATGCACTGCTGGCTTTGGATAGTCAATTTCCATTTTTTGTGTCAGGCATGTTACACTAACACTAAATATAGCAGCCCACTAGGCTGGATCTTTAATAAAACTAAAAATTGTTGAAAAATATCATCATAGCCAGCAGGCATGTTGACTTGGATATTAGATATCTTTTACCTGTGTCAGGCGGAACTGATAAATAAGGAATATTTTTCATTTAAAATAAACTAGAGTAATAGAATTAGAATGGCATTCATTCTGGACATATGAAATGGACACTGATAAACATGTGGGGCCTGAATATGGAGCAGGAGAAAAAGGAACCCAGATCCAACTACTGAAAAGTACATAATAACACTGAGTTTCCAAGACATGCCAAAAAATGGAGTCCTTCAGAAAGCCTCTCAAGGATGCTTAGGCCGCAACCCATCTTGTGCTTTGAGCTCCTGTGCTACATGCCATATTCCTCATGACTTTGGGGTGCTTTTGGAGCCTGCAATAACACAATATTTTATTAAGAACTGGTCTTTCATCTATCATCTTCTTCAGAAAAGTATTTGAAGGAGCACCTATAGCTGAACTTGTGGAGAATGAAATCATTAAAGATTCATATATCCCCAAGTTTTAATCTAGTTTGGACTGTTGACCTTTATTTATTCAATTGCTAGGATTTCTCATCTTAGAGCGTGCTGAGTTACAGAAACTGCTCTTGACCCTAACTTGGAAAAAAGTCATGTAAAATTCTTTTACTGCAATCCCACTTTCTGAAGCAGTAAAAAAGTCTAAGCAAATTATTCCACTGGGGAACCCTGCTGAGTTCCCACAGTGTGTCATACCCTTATTTTTCCGCTAATTCTAGTTTAAGTGAAACTAAGGGGCAACTCATATGTGGGAGATGGCAACATCCACCCCCACCTGAACTTCGAGATGCTCCATAAAGTATTCCTAAGTCTTAGTTCAGGCTGACTTCAGGGGTTTGAGCTAAAGCATGGGCATCACACATCACAACACCAAGCCTGACACCATCGTGCATCAGAACAAGAAACAGTCTTCATTTGCATTTCAGGTCCCCAGGATTACTCCAAAACTAAAAATTGCTAGAGCTGCCACTGATGCTGGAAATCACTCCAGGCATCCAAAACATCATGCAGAAATATTGATAGTGTGAATGTATCATTTAAATTCAGAGGACCAGCAAACCCCCTGATTTACACATGCTGTTATTAAGCTACCATAGGAATTGGAATGCTGGCTTGATGATCATATTAATTACACGGAGAAGTGCTGTCTATAGGCTTGCTAAACCATGATGTATTCATGCAGTATCATTGAGATGGTTCAGTGAACTTTGCAGATGCTATTTAAGAAAGAAGTTTTGTAGTAACAGTGATTTTGTCAATCACCTCATTTGTTTCATCAGTATATGCAGAGGGAATGGCTCTCCAGAGCAAAGCCATCCAAACCCAAATCATATGCCATGTTTTACAACTAATTCGCTTAGTAGGTTTAGTTTTATCAAAAGATAGCAGATAGACAAGTGAAAACAGAGCCAAGAATATAACATTCAGGAAATTCTTAAATCCTTTTCTTCCCATCTATGGACATTGAAACTAGATATTCTAATTTATAGAAAACAGTTGCTTTTGGAAAGAACTAACCACATCAAGTTAGTAAATTTTTAACATGTAGAAATTTAAATGACATCAAATTCAAAGCCCTTAGTCTACAGCACCTGAGCAGTGAAAGCTTACTTTAATGTAATAGTCCTCTCTGGTTGGAAACTACGTCAGTATTTCTCACCTAAGACTCTCTTTTCTCCACCACAACTCTACATATCTGAACCTGTTGATGCCTGAATTGATGTAAAACAAAAATAGTTTCATTGAAGTTTATGAAGGTCATTAGTGGGACACTAACATGAGGAATCAAGTCCTTCATCTAGAAGTCTGTCTATTGCTGTCTCATTGCCAAATTCCCTTTTTACCTTCACTATGACTCATAATAAATGCCTTAGTCTTTTCCTTCTTTACTATTACAGTTCCTTCTTGTAAAACCTCCAAAAATCCTACTATCTAAATGCCAAGAGGTCCCAGCTGATAACTCATTCCAGAAAATAAGACCATCCACTCTCACTGTGATTTCCTACTGATCTTTAGTTTAAAAAGGGCATTCTGTTTTTAAAAATAATTACCCTATGGTCCTATGCCTATATACACACAACTGCAATAATCATGTGGTTCATTCCTTTCATTTTGGGAGTCGGCTTTTCATCCACTAAGTCTCTATATCCTTTTTCTTCAACTCATCAGAAAGTTATCAGTGCTACTTTGGATCAAAAGTCTAAAAGACAAAGGTTGTGCTCTAGCTAACATGTGGCTTGTATGGAAGGATCAGAATCAAAACCTCAGAATCAAAACAGCAACACCAAAATTATATCTTTGGGGGTCCTTGTGTACCTGATATACCCCCTAAGAATACTATCTCTTTGCTCAACAGTTCTATCTTTGTACCTATCTTAGTAAATTCATGGCAGATCATTTTAAGTGTCTCTCCATGAAACAAACAATCTAAATGAGAGAAACAAGCATGCATAAAGCTTGTTGACTTGTGCTAAATCCAGACAGCCATAGCATTACTAACTCCCTGCAGCAACTCCCCTATAATCACTTTTCTGAACAAGCTTGTCTGATTTGCAACCTCCTTGAGTTCACACTAAGGCCAGCGGTCCTAATAGTCTAATCAAGCCTCCTTAACAAGTCAGCTGCTTTGTTCAAGGCTCCTTGCAGCAAAGGAAGAGTTTCTTGGATCCTGTGAGTTTTTCATTATTCAGCTGGCACTGATTCTTTGTTTGGAAAGGGAGTGTAATAGCCATGAGGTGATTTTTCTGCAGAGGAGACTGCCATTCACAGATCTGAGCTCGACAGCTGTGAACTTTTTGTGTCATAGCCCCTGTCTGCTTGTTTCTGTGGTCTCATCATTAAATGACGCACCAAATGCATGCATCCATATCAAGACTAGGCTGTAGTCATGGGAACTTATTCAGCCAACATTTCCTGTTGCTAACCTTTAATGCCATACGAAACACATCAGCTTGCATTGTCTATATCACCATATTATATATTTCATACCAGATATGTTATTTTCATTCCTCACATATATGCCTATGATAGTAATTTGAGGCACACAGTGACTTTTAACAGTCCCATAGACCCATGTTAGCAAATTTCATATTCCCTTGTGTCAGATTTCATTTCCACTGTTATTCTTTACTAATCTTCAATTGTGTTTAATCTATTTTTTAAAAAGAGAAAAATAGTTTCCTCCAGAGAAAATTTGTTGAATTTATAACAGAATTTTTATAACATAAGACTACACAAAGAATCATGGTACTGTGTATCTTTGGTGCGCATTCAAGTCCACATGGTTAGACATATATGATATGATGTATTTCATAGTCACTGTAGATAAATTTGAAGAAGTAAAATGGAATAAATGAACTAAATGAGACAAAAAGAACCTGGTCTTGGTGAATGCCTTCTATTTCCACAAACATTATGTACAGCTTTAAATTGGACTGTGTCATTAGTTCTTCCACACCCGTGAAGTTCTGTAAAACCATAGTTACAAATGAACAGCAGTGATCTTTCAGTAGCGTAAGGGATGCTACCTTTCTCCATATATTGTGGAAACTGCCTGCTGGTCTGAAATTGCTGGAGTTATGTGGCTGTAACTATCATAAGCACAGTTATATTTTGTGCTTTTTGGCAACTGCAGGCAAAGACTAGAGACCTATTTTAAACCTCTAAGAAATGTTCTAGAGAACAACCAATAAAGGCTGCTCTGCAAGCTTGGAAACTGCTGGCTTCATCTGCTTACATACATTGAGACAACAGTCTATACTTTTACAAATGGGTTTGAATTGCCAGCAATATTTGGACACAAAACATGATGAAGGATGTCACTTGGCAGGAGGCCACAGGTATAACATGTGATGCAGACTAAGGATCGTTTTGGAATCGGCTAAACAGTGGTAACTGATATACGTAAAATATTACTCAAATGACTCTACCAGAGTCATAATTTACTTTTGTGCATTGGTAGTATTTGTGTAGAAGCAGCAGGTCAGATTGTCTTGAAAAGAACGTAGGTCAAGTGTGCTTTTATGGGTTCATCTTCCAGCCCCTAAAATTAATAATTATAGTACCTTTCATGTGCATGACAGAAAACCAAGTCTGTTTTGTCCTTAATTGCTCTTACAGCTCTTACAGCTGACTTGAAGCACTGTCTAGATCATGGTCACTTTTTTAGAAAACAGTGTTTAAACAGTTATTCAGAGTGAAAGTTAAATCTGCTGTCTGGTTGATGTGCCAGTCTGGCAGTCCAAACAGGGACTAGAGCTGGCACTGTCTGCAAACTACAATGTCCAGAAACTTCAGAAAATGATTTCAGAAGGACCACAACAGTATATTTCTCCCATTACAAGAAACTCATCCACAATGGTTGCTCAGGACCGAGCAAAGATACTGTTCCAGGTGGAGCCCCTTCATACCAAAGCAAAGTGGTGACAAACTGGTTAAAAAATGTCTGGGTAAAGTGTTTGCAGGCGGGCTGCTCTCTGCTATGGCAATTCACAGGTGCCAGCTTATTCAGAGTTTTTGCCTAGCAGATGACATGCTTTGCAGTCTCTGAAGACCAGGCTCATGTGTTGGAGGGAGGACCTGGGACACCACTTGAGAGACCAGTGTTTATTATGGCCACAATCCTTCTTTAGTAAATGTTTGAATTTGGACTTGAACATAATTTCCAAATTTTCAGAGGTTTTTATAGTAACGTATTCACCACTTAGGAAAGATACAAAATTTTATTTACCAAAACACACAACAATTTTGAGGTAGGAAATATATGCAAAATCTGTACTCGTAATACTACACAGAAAATAGATATGCTCTAACATTGCATTTAGAAATTTCAGGGCAAGCAAAAATGAAATATAAAATTCCTTAATTTGAATATATTCTAATTATGTTATTAAGTATTTTCACTTACTTCTCAGAAAGGCAATAAAACTGGCACCTAAGTTCAAATATATTTTTTTAAACTTTTCTGTGCTCTGTACTAGCTCTTCAAGGTACTTTCCCAGTTTTACTGGTATACCATGTTCACTAATTTATCTCCTGAGTGTAAAACTTGAGAAGGTGAGCTCTGCTGAAGAGACAGGGGAAGAGGGAAGGATCCGTTCCTTGCCTTCCTTACACGCACAAAAGGGGAATCATTCAGAGGAATCTTTCCAAGGATAAGCATCACCTCCATCGCTCCCCAGCATGGTATGTAGAAAAGCCCTGATAGGCAGCAGGAACAAAATGCATGGGCAGGTACCTGGATGACATGTGGACAATGGTAGTCCTCTTTGTCTTGCCCAGGAGGTCAGCTCCCTGCAGAAATAGGACCACAGAATATTGAATTGGACTTTTTTTCCTGGTTAAGGGGCAGTAAACTGCCTGCCAGAGGTCAGGTACGTTTCGCTGGGATAATAAATTTTGCCACTCACACGGGGGAAACTATTAAGAACAGGGCTGTCTTCCTAAATTTCAGGTTACTCTCTGGTACATACACGATCTGTCTTTCATTGTAAGTCAGGCTGCAATAAACATTTAAAGAAATGCATCTAATTGATGGAAGAGAGTTTGTAAAGTTATACAGTAAACATCCATCCATTAAAAAAGCTAACTCCGTGTCTCTTAAGACATCAAAGCATGGTTGCTTCCCCTAGCTCTTTGGAGGTTGTTGGCACTCGTGTGGTTTCTGATACAGCAGACACTGCTGCTGTGCCTGATAATTGTAAAGTGAACTCATGCTCCATTCTGAACCTACACCAACCAGTCAATGTGCTGCATAAAGCACAGTGAGGTGGGTCATGCTCATTGACATGTTGCTCCTCCACAGGCTGCTCCTCCTGCCTGTTGCCATCTCTTTGCTCACTTATTAACATTACAGTGGACAAAGTCTGATGTTCCTAGTCTTTCTGATATGGTCTGGGAAAAAAAAAAAAAAAATATAACATGCTCCCATGCCATGCATCACCATAGCAAATCAACAGTAAAGAGTGCAGAGCTCTGCAGGGCACCTTGTTTAGATAACACCAGGTATCAATCATCTACTTTGTTTTGCATAAAACATAATACTCACTGTTTGGGACCTGGATTTAGTCCCATTTAAAAAAGGAGGAAATTAGCACATAGAACTGAAAGTAATAAGCAAAAATGTGGATCGCTGCCTACAGTTTATTTGTCTCTGCCAGCTGACTGAAGCACCTATCATTTGTTGCAAAAAGCAAACTTTCCTTCAGACAATTGTCTTTTGGTGCAAGAGATTAAGAAGGAGTCATTGTATATAGCAGAAAGAACTAGGAAGAAATTTGGAATATTTAGCAGAAAACAAAGCCTTTCATTTATGTAATTTCAAGTATAGTGTCCTTTCCCAGTCATTTTCAAGACATTCCCTTCAGGATTAATTTCTTGTTTCAGTCCTTGAAAACTTTTCTTTTAAAAGAAATTCATTTGCACTATTAGATTGTGTAAGAGAATTCTTGAAATAAATACTCCTCTTGCTTTGCTCTTTCCTTCTTCTTCTTCATTTTGATAATCTTTTTCCTCACCCTTTTTTTTTAATTTCATGAAAAGGGAAAGCACATATTTAACGAAAGTACAATAAGTCTTTTTTAGTTAGCCTGAATAGTTCTCTTCCCAAGTATAAATCTGTATTCTCTGTGATTGTCTGTGGTATTTGATTCTCTGCATACCTCTGGGCTACATAGTTAAAGGTCAGCTTAAGATTTTCTCAGTTATTTCTGCTCAATTTAAAGTAGCCACCTTTGGGGAAATCTGAGAACTGCATAATGGTTATGGTCATGCAATGATCAGAAAAAACATGGTACAGAATATCTTTGGAGACAATAGTCCACCTTAGCCATTCCTGTGCTGTGTGTGTACCTTTGTGTCCGTATGTGTGGGTTTGCAGATGTTCTGTTCCAATGACAGACACACAAACATGTCTGAGGCATAATCTTGTGCTGGGTTACTATTGTATCCCAGATAACTGAGAATTTTTACTTAATATTTTTGCACTGTGGCCACATAAAATATTGGGGCTTCAGGAGAGAAACATTTGTATTTATATGTGCTCCTCTTTAAAAAAGTTCAAAGCTCTCACCACACACTTGTTCTTTGTTACCCTCTCACTGGAGGCAGTACTTATTCTTTGGATACTTCTTGATATAAAGGTGGCCCTGAAAAGAACATATGTTTTCAAAAACACATCAGTTTTGATAATATTTAATTTGAACTACCTAATGAGGCAAAATTCCTACCTGAAAAGTGAGATGATATCTGAAATGGAGATAGGAGCCCTTCCCAGGTCCAAGTTCTGGGTGCATGCTTGGCTGCATTTCAGCTCCAGGCAAGGCAAGGTTTGGGCATGAGCTCCACTCTTCAGTGTGGTTTCCAAGACCAGAAAAAAACTTCAGGAATCCTCACTCAGCAGTGTTGTCAGGAAGATGACTGTCCACAGTCCTACAGCACAAGGATGAAGGCAACCATTGGCTGCTCCAGGTATATTTTGTAAGTCCAAATTTGTTCTATTATTATTATTATTGTTATTACTATGAACCATTCTATCCCATGTGAGTGTTTGAACCACTAAGCTAGTGCTTTTGATTGGTACAGCTCTATGCATGGAGCATGGATGGAGCATTTCCTTTCTCTCTTTTTTCCCCCTCTGAGATTTTCTCAGTGATGGCCAGATGAAGAATTATCAGTGGTTCTGAATATGTTTTCTGCCAGCTCTCTTCATGGAGTGTTTGGCCTTCCAAAATGAAAGGTTTGGAGCAGTTCAAGGTTAAGAAGTTGAAATAACAGGTAATCACAGAATCACAGAATGACAGAATTGTAGGGGTTGGAAAGGATCTTCAGAGATCACCTAATCAAAACCCCTGCCAAAGCAGCTTCACCTACAGCAGGTTGGACAGGAATGTTTCCAGGCAGGTTTTGAATATTTCCAGAGAAGGACACTCCAGAACCTCTCCACAACCAGTGCTCTGTCACCTTCAAAGTGAAGAAGATTTTCCTCATGTTGAGGTGAAATTTCCTGTGTTTCAACTTGTGCCCATTGCCTTTTGTCCTGTCACTGGACACTACAGAAATGAGTCTGGCCCTATCTTCTTTACATCCACCCTTTTAGATACTGATAAGCATTGATCAGATCCCCTCTTGGTCTTCTCCAGGCTAAACAGATCTGAGTCTCTCAGCCTTTCTTCATAAGAGAGGTGCTCCATTCCCTTGGTCATCTTTGTAGCCCTCTACTGGACTCACTCCAGTGTTCCCTATAATGTAAAATCCAATGTTATCAAACCCCTAATAAACAGTGTGTTAAGGTTTGTTTGTTTGTTTGTTTGTTTGGGTTTTGTTTGCTTTTTTTTGTTTGATTTGTTTTTTAGAAAAAACATGTGATTGCATTGGAAACAGACATGGGAAATTTCTATTTCCTAACTGCAGACACATGTGATGTATGGAAGTAAAGGTGAGATGGTATTTGACCAAAGCTCTGCCCTCAGGCATACACATTTAGATTTCACCTATGACCCTAGCTTCTGCACTTCTTGTGCAAGTGGACGACAGGGTAAGAAGGCAGAGTTACTGCCTTCTGAATTATTCTAAATCCAGGCTTGGTTCTTAAAGTTTTTAGAAAAGTGTTAAAGTAGTTACAAAAAAAAAAAACCACAACAGAGTTCTCACAAAACTCTTAAAATCGTAACTCCAGTTATGTAGGAATCATATGCTCCAAAAGACATGTTGTCCTCCTGCATAGATGATGCAGTGCGAACAGGTGAAATTCTTTGAGCTTCCTGTGTGATTTTTTAGCCCAGATTTCAATTATGGAAGTGATCTAGGAGTTTAAAAACCACTGACTTTCAATGACATTTAGGTTTTTAAGTGCCTAAGTCACCTAAGAAAATTCAGCTCTTAGCCATTTTACAGCTTCTCTTTCATTGCATTGATTTCTATGTTTGGAAGCAGTCTTTAAAAATGTACTTTTGAA
This sequence comes from Tringa tobata, assembly GCA_033628505.1. NCBI lineage: Eukaryota > Metazoa > Chordata > Aves > Charadriiformes > Scolopacidae > Tringa > Tringa tobata. Next base: position 7,596,093 of record JAHREE010000152.1, on the reverse strand, counting down.
AGTTACTTTTCATCTTCAGGAATTCATGTCAGTATCTATGGGCTATTCAGTCTGATACTTAGCTTTCTGTTGAAATATACTGCAATATTGATTTCTTCCTCGCTCAGGTTCTCTAGAGAAACAAATAAAAATACAGGAAAAATACCTGCAAAATAAGAGGATATGGTCCTCATATATGGGGACAATTACACTAGAGGAACAGTACTGATGACTGAAATTGAAATTTCAATACATGATAAAAGCAGCCTTTCACCACCTAGAAAGCATCAATGCAGGCAAATGGAGGCAGGACACATCCTACAGTGAACGTATCAGAGAAGGAAATCATTTTGCTCTTATATTGATTAAGAGAGTCTCTCTGGTACAAAGCAATTTTCCATTCATTTTTTACAGAATTCTTTGGCAATAGCTCTGTGATGGATGATTTTAAACAGAAAATTTAGCAAAATATTGGAATAGAAAAGAAATGGCAAAAAAGTTATTATTCATTCATCACAGAAGGCTGGAGTTCAATAGATTTTTCCTTATTAAACTACAGAGTCAGTCAATAAATAAACAAATAAATATTATTGGACAATCTCAACTGTATTAGGATCATGCCACCTACAAAATGGTTGCTACTTGTTATTAACTGTTGGTGAGCAAAAAAAAGTCCCTGCTGTTAATGAATGATTACCTGCATGAAAAAAAAGGCAGAACTGCTTCAGTTCTTTAGCTTGTCTTGCTGGTTTGGGAGCCAGAGATTGCAGTTATTATAAAAATTTCCATTCTGTAAATATTCATCACCTCTAATAGATTCATCTCCATTGCTGATGATGGATTTTCCCACTGAAAAATCCACTCCCTGTGACAGATTTCCATAGCGGTGGCCTTGCATTGAGGCAGTCTTGTGACTCAACCTTATTGCAGAGTTTGCTTCAGCTGACACGTGCCATTTTCACCTTGCTCAGATTGAGTTCCAGCAAAGCTTGCTGTTTCTACGCCTGGAGTTGGTAACTCCCAGGCAAAGCATCTGCAGGCCTTACCTACTTGCATGGGACAGAAGAAGGACAACGCATGCCAGGATCTGCTGCTTGAGTGCCATACATCAGCCTTTATCCTGCATCAGCCATACAAAATCTCATGAGGATGAGTGCTCCACGTTTAGCCATGTGTAACCTCCAAAGACGGCCACTTGATGCATTCTGCAATATAAACACTGGCACATATTCTTACCTCATTCAATATTTTTGAATATAGTTCAATTACCCTGCAAACAGCATTGCAGTGAGCAGGCAGGTATGTGAAGCAGATCTGCCAGATCAGATTAAAATTGCCAGCTGTGGTTCAGTTCATCTGGTTTCATCTTTTACTGCACAAAGGCAGGCCTCTGGTTTTGGGAGGGGAGGAGGTGAGAGACAGCCTTTATGTACTTGTATATTTATGTCAAGTTTTGTGTGCAGAGACAGAAAAATTACCATGTTTGACGCATTTCCAGCAATCAGGCCCAAAAGCTGCTCCTTAAACCTTCCAGGAATTCACAGGACTGAAAAGAAACCCTTTACCCAATCAGTAACGCAGCTGCAATGCAACCTTCCACATTTAGATTTTAAATTACAATTAAAACAATTGGAGACCAATACTAAAAAAAACTTTAAGCACCATGTCATAGTGAGTCATCAACACTTTACACTTGTGAGCAAACTAGCTGTTGTTGTCCAAAAATAATGAACAGAGAATAAATCAGATATTAAAAACACTGCCTGTAACCTCCTGTCAACTATAGAATATCATCTGTCTTTTAAAATGTTATAATGTTATTACAGAAATGGCTTTTCAGCATGTCCAGAAGAACAAAGCAAGGTTACATCACTAGTTATTTATAGAATATAGTAGATAGAAAACATACCATCCTGTGAAAAATATGTAATAAAAATATTTGTCTTCATGCATTTTTTAAAAAGTAATTTTCATTGTCATACTGTATCTTTTTGTATCTTTTTTTTTTTTTTAAATGTTAACATCTTGTGATTGTTTCTTTGTTCACAAGAGTCTTCCACAGTGAGTTTCTTGGTAGTGAAAGACAGTCTGACAGCTGCATGAGGTAGGGTCATCTTGCTCATTTGTTCAGAAAGTCCAAAATGAAAGTGGTCATGGTGCCCTGCCAGAACGCTTCACTCTGAAACGAGGGAAGTACTTCTTGGGGTTTAAGGAGCAATTTATTTTCTGTCAGTGGCTAAGAAGGCTCAATGGCATCAAGCACCTGTTTCAGCCATAGAAAGAATACTGCCAGTTGATTTAAAAACTGATTAAAAGTCGTTTACAGTCCTACTGGCCCTTCATTAGGATAAAAAAATAAAGAGTACTTGATGGGGCACTATTAGGAAGAAAGAAATTTCTGAGAAATTGGGAAGCATGGGACAGCTCTTTATCCATGGATCAGAAGCTGGGAACATGACTAGGCTGCAGCTGGGCAGGTTGGCTAAAAGATATACTGGCAACAAGCATTTTAGAAATACTTCACACAAACCTTATTAAAAAAAAAGGATATATATAAGTTTTCCTCTTCAGCCTACTCTGACTCCAGATATTGGCAGAGCTGCAAAGCCCTTCCTGCTTGTGTAATTGCTGTCCTGGTGTGGACTGCAGACCATAGCTGAAGCCTCATCTCTCTGCCAAGTGTGTAAGCAAATGGGCAAGGGCAGCGATTAAGGGCTATTCAGGAAAACAGGAGAAGTTCCAGTAGTTTTAAAACAAAATCAATCACTTATTCCAGGAAACAGAGAAGAATAGGCAGGAGGAAAACAGTAAACATATGGACAAGCAGAAAGTGAAATCTCAAAACTGGATCTCATGCATTTCACGTCAATGGTTGAGTGGGAGAAGAAGCAGGAACCAGTCAAAATAAAAGGGTGCTGTGAAAAGTTTTTAAGGTTTTCAGTTAAACAGAACAAAGGCATTCAAATATCAGTTTGAGTCAAACCAAAAAACATTTCTTTCAATTCAAATTATTTAGTCTCCTTCTGACCTTATTCTACTAATAACAACAGTTTTTAAATGGAGGTGGTGTTTTGAAATACTAAATGTGAAGGGTTTGTTTCTCAAAATGAAATGTTTCATCATTTCTTTAATAAAGTATTTCATTTTGAAAAAGTCAAAACATTTTACTTGCCGATTTTCAGAATAAAATGTTTTGACATTTTGAAATCTCCTCCTTTCTGATGAAAGTATTTGCAGAGTTGAATGCTAATTGAGATTTTTAACACCTGACTCTCCCCCCGGCGCATACACCCAGAACCTATACCCTGTGGTGATTTTAGTATTTGTAAAAAAGAAAAAAAGTCCCAAATCTTTCTAAGCAACAAATAAATTACTCATTCATCACACAGCAGTGATCAAACAGCAGCTTCTGAAAATTAGGAGGAGGGACTCCAGGACCCTCCTGTGACAAAACTAGAGTTGTGGTAGTTCATCAGGGCTGCAGGAAAGCATTACCCGGGCTGCTAAAGGGGTGACTGAGTGGAAATAGTGACATTTAGCAGCTCAGCTGGTGAGTGTAAAGAAGCACTCAGCCCACAACAGTGCACATCTCTGGGTGCTTCTTCACAGCATCAAAGCTGTGGGAAAAGTAAAAAAATAAAATGAAAGTACAAAATATTTCTGAATTGGTATTCAAAACAACCTCCTTCTGAGTATCTCGTTTGTATGATGGAAGACCTCTACGAACCTTACTTGAACCTAGTGATGTTTAAAATTTATGTGCTGTTTTCTCTTGCAACTCTTTTAGCTATTACATTTTCACATTTTTATAACTATGTTGTTCTGAGCTCTGGGCACTTTGAAATTTCCACTATGGTTTAATCATCTATATTCACTGTCTGTGTCCTTCTGACACTGTGACTCTTTCTTTGTGCCCTACATCTCCTTGTCTCTCTGTATAAGAGTCTTATGTTTGCCTCTTGAACTATCTTTTTTTATTTGTCGGCAGAAATGGGAGGGTGAAGATGTAAAATTTCAGTTTTTGAAGCACTGATGCTGTGGCCTATCCAGTGGAAAATCTAGCTTGTCCCTTCACTTGCTAACTATTGGTACCATAGAAAACCTCTCAACAGCTCAGGTAGTGTTGACTGCATATTTCTTCCTTCTGATGTTTTTGAGTTGTTGGCATATAATAATAATAGTGTTTATTATCATTATTCATAATTATAGTGATGATGATAATAATAATAACAACATTATTACAACATTATTATTAGAAACAAATTAGAAAAATAAGAAACAAACATTGTAAGGCTTCATTATGTGATTAATTACATTTTTATAATGAACTATTAACTGGGGCAGGAATTGCCACATAAGCCCCTCTATGCCCCCATTTACTGATGTGAATAAAAGATAACATTATGATGAGCAGACACTGTAAGACAGGGACAGTCATATCTCGAGAAGAAGAGTCAGTGAATAGACCTCTACTCTTATAGAAAAAACACAGGTGCAGAAAATGGGAAGGACGCAATTCTCCTCCGGTGGGTCATATGACATATTCAACATGTTGAGCCTGTTATATGCCAGCCTGAGGCATTGCAAGTATTGCATAGGGAGGTAAGTTGCTGACAATTAGGTCTGGCAATGCTAAGCTTGACTCTGTGAATCTCGGTCTATGTTCCCTGTTTCTTTGCTGAAGCACTGTGCACAGCAGTCTACTCGGTCAGCACCAAATTAATTTGTAATAATTACTTCAACCATTTATAAATTATATGCTGTGGTAAAATAGATGATAATAGCACAGATTACAGAGTGTGTTGATGTCTTAACAAAAAATGCCCTAACATGGTTATTATGCTACAGCAAAACAAATTATTGCAAAGTGACTCAACTTGCATTTATCTAGTAAATGAATCATAATGCTTTAATGCCCTCAGATAATCTGCAATTAAATGAACAACAAATAAAACCTAAATGACCACACAGAGATGTTAGAGTGCTCAGGGCAAAAAAAGATGTGAAGGGGAGAGAAAGAAATTATACAGTGAGAGATAGAATGCTATGCAATGTTTAAACACAACAGGATTGAAATTGCTTTATGTTTTTCTTTTCACAATTTTTTTTAAATTTATTTCCTATGAATATTTTATTATTCAATCTAATGACAGTTAGCATTTACTAGAAAGGGAAACTATTATCAGTTTTCTTACATAAAATGTAACAGTATATTTAAAATGTAGTTCAATGTCTACAAATTAAGCTGCAGTTCTCATCACATTCTGTTTTCCTCAGTCTGAACTTTCTGTGATCTGTGAATTGCCTTTAAATGATTTAGGATTTCATAATAATTTTACCCTTTATAACTCATTAATTACTTAGCATACTCTTAGCCTACTATCTTAGTAGGCTATTCTGTAAACAGAAGAATGAAAATAGGCTGCAAGGGTGGAGTATAAACAGAATTAAATACACTGGAAGCAATTTAGAATATGGAGACATTATAGTACTTTGATGTGACCCTGATTTGCGATTAGTGTGCTCAGTGCTGCTATTTGCTCAGCATGAAAAGCGCAGAAAAGGTGGCAGTGCATTCGCCTCAGCTGTTCTTTTCAGCCCTCAGAACACATAAAGAATACAAAGAATATTTTGCATGTGGTGTAACACAAAGACATGGACATCATATCACTTTGCAGGTGTGAGGTGCTTTGTGAGATCTTTGGAATATGTTTTTCACCCATTTACAGACAGCTCTGGTTCAAACGAGAAAATTTCTTAGTTGCAGATTCATTTGCAATGTTTCTAGCTCCACCAGAAAAGCAGTCTAAGTAACAATTTTCTATGAGCTCCTCTCTTGAATGGCAAGTTACTCACACTCTAGACTCTTTGCTGTACTGGTTGTGTGTAGCAGTAGAATAACCACTGCATGTCCCATCTCTCTGTGCTGTTACAGACCAGAAGGAAAGTAGACTCCCTAATTCCTGCAAATAAGAGGCTGTGAAAGAATCCTGCTACTAATGCACAGTGATACAAACATAGGCACAGCAAACAAGTGGAGAAAACAAGAGCTGATGTACAGTCTGAGTTCCTGGCTGCCTGCACAGAGGACTGTCACTACAAGGAAGAGAAAAAAGCAGAATGACCATGAGAAAGTATTTTTTCATTTTATATTTAAGCCACTTATGATGGATATGGTTGCAAAAAACACAATGTATGAACAAAAGAAATAAAAATTAATAAGTAAAACAATTTCTCTTCCAATATAATTACAAATTGTCCTTTTGGTCTTTTGTAAAGTAGCCCTTACAGTTTTATTTTTTCACCATCTTAGAGAAAGTACTCATCCCAGCTCTACTGCATTTCTGCTTTACAGAGTTCTCTGTAGATTTTTCAGCCACCTTGTGACAAAATTCTAAAAAAAGAAGGATTCTTAATATAAGTATGTGTTGCGTGTTGCAAACAAGACTCATCAAGTTTATTGTTACAGTATTTATACATCTTTCAAATACTTCAGATATATTTCACATATAGGTTCATAATCTCATTGAGATTTTAGAGTTGGTTAGCTACTTTCTGTAAGAACAGTGGCACATGGGAGTTTAAGTTCAGAAGATGGCATTTAACATTGTGTAGAGAACAATTATTTGTCTTCTCTGAGTCACTTGCATGTTATATTGAATTCCTAACTGGACTTAATTGGTGAATGAGACTTTTCTTTGCAAGATACTTTCATTTTCTTGGAAATTATTCTGAATGAACAGTTATAAGCTGCATTGTTTCTCATAGATTTCTTAGTGTACATCAGACCTGTTGTACGTGATGCCAAACACAGCGATTGCTTTTCCACGTGTTGGTCTTGTGAAGCTGCCAGATAGGAGATGGTACATGACATATTTCTTTACTTGCAGCCCACATTTTCAGAGGAAGGAAGACCTGCTTATCTTATCAATGACATAGAGGCACTTTTTGCACTAGAAATGATTGTTTGCTATCTGGTATATGCACTGTCCTAAAGAAATTTCATACAGAACCTTTATCACATGAGAAGGAGAAAAAGCACAAAGTCAGAGAGAGAGAAGATGAAGTTGCTTGAATTGCTTTTTATGGAACAAATACAGTTCCTAAGGGAGAAACCAGTTGTTCTTATTTAAAATGTTGAAGCCTGTCCCCCTACTTCCTTTAACTCTCACATTGACCTCTGCATAATTATTACTTATATTTCACCAATTCAATTCTAATGTAAGTATCTTCATAGTGAAGAAGACAATCTTTAGCTGAAGAAATAAACAGAGTGAAAAAATGAATTACGATATTAACCTCCTCCCTCTTTTCATTTTGTTGTTATGGTAACAAGAGATCCAAAAGAATTATATACAAGACATTGTACCAGAATAGTATGGCATTTGTATCTAATGTCAGGAAAAAAATTTACAAGTACCATACAAAGCATAAGATGTTTGTTCCATGTCTGTTCCCTAATCACAGAATAACAAATGAGACTATAACACCCTGTACGTATATTTTTAATATGACAACTGTTATTTTTATAAAAGAATTTAACAAAATCCAAGAAAAATGCTGTTCCACAGGATTACTCATAAAGACCACATCCTGGCAGATTGTCAAAAAACTAGAGAACACTAATTGTAACATATTGTATTTGGTCTGGCTGAGGTGGAGTTCATTTTCCCCCTGCAGACCTCATAGTGCTTTGCTTTGTATTGGTAGCTGGAAAGGTGTTGATAACACACCAGTGCTTTGGTTACAGCTGAGAAGCACTCACACAGCTTCAGGGCTGTCTCTCCAAGGTTCCCCCCGCACCACTAGGCTGGCGGTGGGCAAGATTTTGGGAGGTGACATAGCCAGGACAGCTGACCCAAACTAACCAAAGGGATATTCCATACCATATGACATCTGCTCAGCAATAAAAGTTTAGAAAAAGGAGGGGGACATTTGTTATTTACGACATTTGTCTTCCAGAGCAACTCCTATGTGCATTGAAGCCCTGCTTTTCAGGAAGTGGCTGGACACCGCCTGGTGATGGGAACCATTGAATGAAATCTTTTGTTTTCCTTTGCTTCCACACACAGTCTTTGCTTTTGCTTTACTAAACTGCCTTTATCTTGGCCCAGGAGGTTTTTTTCATCTTATTTTCTTCTTCCCTGGTCCTGCTGAGGGGGGAGTGATAGAGCAGCTTGGTGGGCACCTCGTGTCCAGCCAAGGTCAACCCACCACACATATGAATGTAGATTTTTGATAAAGTCCAGAAATCTTACCTACCAATGATCCACAAGGACATTGCATGTCAGGAACGAAGTCCCACAAACTCCTTATGCCATTCTAAACCTGAACAGGATGAATCATTTTTATCTCCTGAAATGGGAAATTTGATTTCTTTTTTTTCACCACACAAATCTTCTGAACCAATTGAAAAAGAAAAAAAAAAGGTACCTCAAAACTTGTGACAATCCTGACAGTCTTGAAAAACAGATGAAAATGATGGAAACATGTTTCCATCTGGGGAATTATCAAGCTGGAACACTGAACATTTTAAGAATTAAGGAAGTTTTATTCTTGTCCTCAATCTCAATCAAAATACCAGATGACCGCAGCAGTGTGAATCATTCCAGAGTCCTTTATCGCACATAAATAGTAATATGCCAAAATCTGTTCTGAAGGCAAATTTATGGTAAAACAAAATGATCATTTTAGAGGGAGAGGAGCAGGCACGAACAATATTTCACTGAATTTTTTTAGAGTTGGAAGGGACCATAGAAATCATCTAGTCCAACTTCCCTGCTGAAGCAGGATTGCCCAGAGCTAGAGCATGTTACTCAGGACGGCATCCAGGTGGGTCTTGAAAATCTCCAAAGAAAGGGACACCACGACCTCCCTGGGCAGCCTGTTCCAGGGCTCTGTCACCCTCACTGTGAAGAAGTTTTTTCTCATGTTTGAGTGGAACCTCCTATGTTCCAACTTATGCCCATTGCCCCTCATCCTCTCACTGGATGAAAAGAGTCTGGATGAAAAGAGTCTGGCTCCCTCCTCCTTCAACCCACCCTTTAGATACTTATAGGCATTGATAAGGTCTCCCCTCAGCCTTCTCTTCTCCAGACTAAAGAGTCCCAGTTCTCTCAGTCTTTCTTCATAAGGGAGATGCTCCAACCCTTGAATCATCTTCGTTGCCCTTCGCTGGACTCTTTCCAGTAGCTCCCTGTCCCTCTTGAACTGGGGAACCCAGAACTGGATGCAGTATTCCAGTTGTGGCCTCACCAGTGCAGAGCAGAGGGGGAGAATGACTTCCCTCGACCTACTAGCCATGCTCTTCCTTATGCAGCCCAGGATTCCGTTGCCCTTCCTGGCCACAAGAGCACACTGCTTGCTCATTGTCATTTTACTGTCTACCAGGACGCCCAGATCTTTGTCTTTGGAACTTGTCTCCAGCAGGTCCACACCTAACCTGTATTGGTGCCTGACGTTCTTCTTTCCCAGGTGCAGGACCCTACACTTTTCCCTGTTGAACCTCATGAGGTTCTTCCTTGCCCAG
>JAHREE010000152.1:7565209-7581935 GCA_033628505.1 Tringa tobata | reverse complement strand
CCATGCTCCTGAAGAGGCCAAAGTCTGCCCTTTGGAAGTCCAAGGTGGCAGTTCTGCTGGCCCCCCGCCTTGCTTCAGCAAGAATTGAGAATTTTATCATTTCATGATCACTCTGTCCAAGACGACCTCCAATGTCCACATCCCCCACAAGACCTTCTGAGTTAACTATCAGCAGGTCCATAGGGCACCTTCTCTTGTCGGTTCCCTCACCAGCTGCGTTAGGGAATTGTGTTCCTTGCTCTTGTTTGTAAGGTATCAACTGAAAAACATCCAATTGACAGAGTGATCTGAGTTATACATGAAATGAAATGTTACCCTGACTGTCAGAAAAGAGACACTAAAAACACCAACTGCAACTTTCTGATAACTTGGATGACAGCTGAACAGAGATTCAAGCAATATTATATTTCATATATCCTAACAGTGCTAGTAAACAGGAATACATTTAGAAGGTAATATTATTTCTTGATACTAGCTGGTTATGAAGCAATTAGTGCTTTTAATACTTTTCATTTAACTCCTGCAGAGGAGGGAAGCTTCAAAAGCTCACTACAAAGTTGTGATGAGCAACATGTTCCACTTTGAAGTGAAACACAGAAAAGCGTATTTTTAAAGACAGTGTAAAAAGGAAGTCTGATGGAGCCTGAATGTCAATTTACAATTTCGGGTGCCTTAGTGTATCCCTGAGAAGACCCCAGGTTCTGGCTTGGACTTTGAATGAAATGTTACGTGTGGACATTGAACATCTCTTTTACTAGGTGAGGCTTGTAACAAAACCAAAAACCAAACACCAACCCATAATTTGCATTTATAGGTAAAATTTGCATTTACATTCACTGCAGTTTTCTTCAGTTGTAGACCAGAGAAGGCAGTTTGCATTCTTAAAAGCTTATACCACGTGTTCATGGGGCCTTTATGCATGTTAAAATGAAAATGAAAATAAAATGAGAAAGCATTAAAAAGTAAGGTTTGCATCCTGGCCATGGCCATTATTAATATTCTAAAAAAATTAGACTGGAAATAAAGGCCAGGAAATAAAGGCATGGTAGCAGTAGTGGTGGCAAAGGAGGTATTCCCACAGATACATCTTTATCATCAGAGTTAATCACTGGTACTGTCAGAACCAATTGGCATTCTGTTGCCTAACTGCAGCAAGACCGTCTGGGCTTTATTACAATGCAAAGACATCAGGACAACCAGAAAGGCTGTTTAGTCAGTGGACTGACCACAAGGATTATCCTTCTGTTACTGCTGACTGTTGTTGGTCTATGATTGTGAAAGGAGTTGTGAGGAGCTGTTACTGTGGATGCCCTGGTGAGCACTGAAATTCCTTTGTTAAATGGTGGACACCCTCTTATATTCATGGTGCCTGTTACAGACCTCAGACAGTGAAGGTAGTAAACATCTGAAAGTCTATTTGACACTGCATAATTATAAAATGTCACAGTCATACCTGCCTGGTTTGAATTTGTGGAGATGTTGGAGTTAAGCAATGAAGTCAGTGACATTGATGGCCATATTTAGGAGCCAGCATGATTTCTTGAACAGAGCTGCTTCCTGAACTGGGGCTAATGTGATATATTTTTAGAGGCCTGAAAGGCAATTAGACACCCAATTTCCTCTAATTTGCTTGATCGTTTTACAAACTAGTAATACAAGTGAACCAGTCCTAATTTCTTATGCTTAATAGAGCACATTTCCTAAATCACCTCTTTTTTTTTTTTTTTTTTTCATTTTTCCTATAATCAAAAGGTGTATTTGCCTTTGCACCATCTGTTAACTGCCAGAGATGCCAGAATGAGCAGGGAATGTAAATTAGGTCTTGAATATTGAAGTTCACTTTCCTTTTCTTTGCTTATGTTATTTTAGAGTAAATTCATTTTCTATTTATTTTTGATGAAAGGCTGAGCTTGGAGACCTTTGAAAATGTCTATGACTCACTGAAGGTTTCTTAATTCTTGTGATCTTTAGAAGCAGTTTTGAAAAATTTGAGAAGAGGGATTTTTTTGTCCATCATATAAAATGAGAGAGAAGACAGATCCCAGGAAAGACAAAACAGAGCTCTCTCCCTCCTCCCAGTGTTGAGACTTTTTCCCCCAGGTATTCTATGAAATTATGCAGAAGAATCTATTGAACAAATACCATATTTTAGAATTTAAATTGAATAGATGAGGCTCATGATAGAATTTGGCTTTGTGTTATCATTGTAAAAGATAACTTCACAGTGGATTTTGTTGAGGGTATTATAGAATTATAGAATAGTTTGGATTGGAACGGACCTTTAAAGGTCATCTAGTCCAGCTTCCCCTGCAATGAGCAGGGACATCTTCAACTAAATCAGGTTGCTTGGAGCCCTGTCCAACTTTTCAGGGATGGCAGATCTACCACCTCTCTAGGCAACCTGTTCCAGTGTTTCACCACCCTCATCATAAAAAATTTCTCAGTTATATCTAGTCTTACATTTATATCTGCCCACTTCCTAGTTTAAAACCATTACGCCTTGTCCTATCACTACAGGCTCTACTAAAAAGTCTGTCCCTATCTTTCTTAGAAGCCCTGTTTAAGTATTGAAAGGGTGCCATAAGTCCTGCCCAGAGCCTGGTCCTCTCCAGGCTGAACAAGCCCAACACTCTCAGGCTGTCCTTGTAGGAGAGGTACGCCAGCCCTCTGAACAATTTTGTGGCCCTCCCCTGGACCCTCTCCAACAAGTCCATGTCTTTCCCGTGCTGAGTGCCCCAGAGCTAGACACAGTACTCCAGGTGGGGTCTCATGAGAGCAGAGTAGGGGCAGAATCACTTTCCTGAACCTGCTGGCCACACTGCTTTTGATGTATGGTTGGATTTCTGGGCTGTGAGTGCACATTGACAGCTCATGTCCAGCTTTTCATCCAGCAATACCTCCAAGTCCATTTCTACAGGGTTGCTCTGTAACCCTTCATCCCCCAACCTGTGTCAATACTGGGGGTTGCCCCAACCCAGATGCAGGACCCTGCACTTGGCCTTTTTGAACCTCATGAGGTTCATATGGGCCCACCTCTTGAGCTTATCCAGGTCCCTCTGGATGGCATCCTGTCCCTCAGGCATGTCAACCACACCGCTCAGCTTGGTGTCATCAGTAAACTTGGTGAGAGTGCACTTGATCCCACTGTCTATGTCATTGATAAAATTAAGTGTTGTATATTAAAAGTATGAGATTTCTCAAGTCTTATTCAGTATGTATGATCAAACAAGTGAACACACAAACAAATGAAGAAACAGGACTTAAAACCTGTAGTAATCTAACCAGTTGATATGGTCTAAAAAATTTCCTAATTTCTCCAAGTGAAACTTAGACACCTGATACTACAGAGCGATCATCTGATTTTGGAGAGCAGATAACTGAACTGGAAAATTTCTCCCTCTGAAAGGTGGAAAAAAACAGGGTGTAATTGTTGTTGGGTGATGTTTCTCTAGTCCATCCTTCCAAAAGCTGCACTTCATACATCTTCCGTGATCTCAGGGTCTAGAGAACAAGTCCTATGAGGAGAAACGGGGGGAACTGGGGTTGTTCAGCCTGGAGGAAAGGAGGCTGAAGGGAGACCTTATCTCTGTCTACAACTACCTGAAAGGAAGCTGTAGCCAAATGCAGTCAGTCTCTTCTCCCATGTAACAAGTGATGAGATGAAATGGCCTCAAGTTGCACCAGGAAACGTTTAGATCAGATATTAGGAAAAATTTCTTTACCAAAAGGATTATCAAGCTTTGGAACAAACTGCCCCAGGAAGTGGCTGAGTCACCATCCCTGGACGTATTTAAAAAATGTCTAGATGCAACATTTAGGGACGTGGTTTAGTGGTGGACTTGGTAGTGTTAGGTTTACAGTTGGACTTGATTATCTTAAGGGTCTTTTACAACTTAAACAATTCTATGATCTGTTGTATGATTTATGATCTCCCGTCTCACTACTCAGATCTAGGTGGTATTTTGTAAAAGCAGTCAACTATTTCCTGTGCTTTCCTTCCCTATAAATATGTCCTCTGCGGAAATCCACAGATTCAGCTTCTGATTACGGTGTTACTCTTGTCTGACCTGCTCTTTTGGACTTGTAGATATTCTGGTGGACAGCTGCTAAGGAGAGCTAACCAACTCAAATGAAAAAGGAATGGGAATTTGAGACTTGGTTCTTGTTCCAACTGCTTATTCGTTTTTCAGTTATTTAGACAATACTGGATTTTTCTTTTCATAGCCTGTTGACTAATAACAAAACAATGCCTATTTTGGAAGTCTTTGCTCCACTTGTTTCAGCTTGGGAACAGTAGCAACATCCAAATGACATTTTAATGTCATGAGCCAGAAATTCATCTGAAAAAAAGGTTTAAGAACAAGGTACAGTTTTATTTTTGTTTTGTCTTTTTTTTCTCATTGCAGCTACTTCACAGAGGTACAATACAGCACAATCAATCCAAGTATGAGTTGACAGTCTCATAATGTTGCATATGAGCAAATAATTAAACATGAGTAAAGTTTTTGATTAATTTTGCAATTTTTTCTGCTCAATTGTCCTGGCTCAAACAATAAATTCTTTAGTACATTCACTTTTCTAAACTGTACATAAACTTCAAATGAATAGTTCTCTGCCAACAAAGTCAATTGTGAATACCTACATGCGGCAACACTGAATATATTTGCCTGTAACAATAGAAATTAACTTTTAGTTATCTATTTGCTAAAATTATTTGGAATGTGGAGCTCACAGTTCTGTGTTGGCTATTTACATAAATCATCGTGTCTGGAAATATAAACAGTACCATATTTTAAGCAACTCATTAATCTTGTTGATTTGTAAATCAGTTATAATCAGATGGAACTGATTATGCAATTCAAAATTCAGTTGAAAGTGTTGCAAATATATCGAACTGCATTTTATTTTTGAATGTGAATGATTATTAGGATCTTGGGTCTTTTTACCACTGACTTTGCTTTAATCATAGATCTGTGCAGTGTACTTCTTTTCAGTTGCTCACCCAAGTATGTGAAGTACCTGAATATCCACCTCTGCTCTGTTTTTTTATAGGCAACTGATTCTGGCTGTGCTGATGCTTCTTTACACTCTTGTGCTATGGCATGATAGAATTAATATTTTCTCCCTTTAAAAAGTGACATTTTGGCAGTGTTTCCCCATTTAAAAATAGCCAGTGAAATTGCCATCAGCACTAGATAGAAAGTCTCTCATTTTGATGAGTAGAAGGAGATCCATATTGCATTGATGAAAGAGGACAGAACGTGTTTGCATTGAATATTAACCGGGCTGCATCTGTGAAAAAGCTACAGCAGGTGACACTTGACCAGGGACTCCAGCCAAGCCTAACACTCACATTGGCCTCTGGAGTGCAAGCTCAGCATAAAATCTCATTTTGAGAATACTCTAATGAAATGTTACACAGGACATGGATGCAGGCTGATCCAGGCAGCCTTGCACACTTAGCTTGACTGCTGTAGGATATGAAGGATGCACTCTGTGTCCTAGAAACTGTAATTTTTAAAGGCAGAACCATTAAAGAAAGGTGTCAAATGGGCACTTGGATCCAGGGCAACATGGTCTTACCACAGACCATATCAAACTATTTTGGCATCTTCCTTTGGTAAAATAATGATCTTTTAGGATGTCTTCAACCAAGAATTCTGTCACACCTTGTGTGGGGAATCACCAAATAAACCAGAAAACATTTAGATTGCTAATTCATCCTAATTGGATAAAGAGCAGGTCAAGGTGGAAAGGGAACTAGGATTTTTGGAGAGAGATCACCATGCTTTGAGAGGAAAATGACAAACATTGTTCCTCAAGTTTCAGTCTTGGGACTGAATTTATCCAGCTGCCTTGTCACAAAAGCTAAGAGTGCACTATTTGCAATGTCTAAAATACCTTTTTCTCCTGTATCTCCTGCTTTGTAGTCCTTTATCAACCCTGTAGCATTTTAACCCAGTCTCTTCTTCTTCTGTTCTTGTGCCAAGGGACTTTTCCTCCATAGTAAAAATTCAATCCACATGACATATTTCCTTAGGTAGTTCCTGTTCCCCCTATGCTTTTATTTGCCCTCTGATATTATTTTCAGGGATCAAATGTCAGCAAAGAAGATTTGGATAATCATGCTCTCTCCTGAGCTGAAATCTTAAATGCAAACTCAAAATCCAAGATCTTTGAGTCAAGATTTTTGGGTAAAGCCAAGATTAAAAAAAAAAAAAAATAAAAGGAATTTATTTTTTTTTTAATAAAACCCCATTTGTTGTATTCCACATAATGTTCATTCCCAGGCACACAGCACTAGTAAGCATGCTGGAGATTTGTTTACCAGCACTTCAATTCTGTGAGAAGTGAAGTTGAACAATTTTTTTCTGGGTTAGTATCTCTCAAAGACCCAGTAAAATGATCAGATATGTTGCTTACAGTGCCTCTGCCATGAAGTTAATCACATTTTTGTATACATATGAGAGAGTAGGTTTGACAGACCTTGAAGAAAGCCCACAGGGTCTTTATGAATGATAAATGTTGGTTTAGGGCTAAAACCTCCAGCTGAACTCTGCTTGCAGGCTTTGTAGTGTGAGCTTTTACAAAGTTGTTTTGTTTCTTTTACAGAATGTATTCAGTGTTGTGCCTTGTGGTAAGAATAAAATTGTAAAAGTTGGTGTATATTGCTGCGAGACAGTGACTGGAGAAATTATTCTTCTTCCTATGAGGTTTTCTAACTGTATTTTGGGCTGATCTCTCTCCTTTGAGACTCTTGACTACAAAATCCCGAGGGAATAAGATCACTTGCATGGAATCTCTTCTTTCAACATAACGCTTTATACATACCATTTAGGCAGAACCTTTCCTTTTAGAATTCCACAGCATTTTACTAGTACTAGATAAGTCTTCTTACATCCATTACACCTATTTCGTAAACTTTACAAAGGACAGGGTCAGTGACTAAATGACTGGTGAACAAATGGGAAAACGCAGAAACAGGAACTATAAATAGTGATTCCTACATCCTGATAACAGACCCAGGTAGCAGCAGAGGCTGCATTTACAGTTTTATAATGGTGACTTCTCAAAAGGATTCTGTGTTTTTAACCAGGTGCATTTTTTCATGATGAATGTTCAGTTTCTTATGAAAATGGGATTTTCCACTGAAAAAGCCCAGAATCTCTGCAACAGAAATGTTTTAATTGAAGAGCTTTTTTTTTGACTAAAATATTTTTAAGGGAGTAGCATCTTGGCTACTCTATGTCCCTATTTTCCTTTAAGACACACATTTCTTGGTGTAATCCTCCCTGCAACATTTGGGTTAACTTCTTCAGGGATGCTCTGCTTCTGACTTCTTTTGGGAGGGGACATACTTGTGTATCATAGGTGAGATCATCTAATTTCTGAGAACAGGCATTAACACAGCATCTTAAGTCACTGTTATACATTTGTAGACTGAAACCCTGTTTTGGCATTGATGGTTTTTTGTTGCAAAACTTTAAAATCAAGGAAAAAAAAAATCCACTCTTGCCAATAAAGTATCTACTTTTCTTTCCTGCTTCCCACTGACAAATATCTCCATGTGTCTTTCTCAAATGATCACTTTAGATGTTCTCACATTTGATATAATACACTTTTAATATGGATTGTACATTTAAAAAAATCCTACATGTTACAGTTTAAAGTCTTTTGTTATAATCACTCTTGGTGTACTCTTTTCAGACATTCTCCATTTTAATCTTTACCTATGTATTATCAGAAAAGTCAGATTTATTTCATTCTCCATCCCCATCACATTTCCGTTTATCCACCAAGACTTCATTACATTTTTTTTCACCTTCTTGTCCTTTTGCTGCAGTTCTGATGTGATGAATCTTACACAGAAATACATTTAAAGGCTGCTGCTGTGACATCAGGGAACTCACTTCTGCAAAATTTGACACCTTGACTATTCTGTCAGGTATCACTGGCTTCCAGATTGTTACAGAATTGATTTTTATTGATTTCAAAGTGCTACTGACTTTAGGTTCTTGCACCATCACTCCTTACTAAAAAAATATATATTCATACCTATTCTTTCTGATCTTCCTCACAGCATGCTCCATCTGAGGGAGTTTGATTATGAAATGGATTCAGATTACTCTACATAAATGGAGCTTCCTGATTAACTGCTAAATTGTGTCAGATATGGGTCACAAGGCTCTCAGCACCAAAGACACTTCCATTCATTTTGCTGACATGACCTTATTCCCTTTCAAAAGCATATTTCTACCTATAAAAGTAGTGCAGAATTCTTATCTCATGGGAGACTATTGTAAACAGCCTTGGATAAACCGTGTCTCACTTAAGAATGTCTCGTGTATATGACACATGCATATTGGCTGCCATGATATTAAATATTATCTGATTTTCTATCAGGGCAAATATGCAGTATGAATTATACATATAACCTTGACTAGTACACGAGCTCAGTGCTAGGATAGAGTCATTTCATCCAGTCTGATGACTCCACATGGCTGCATCTCTCCTACAGCATGTATCTACCCTATAGCAAGTGTCCTCCCTTTTTCTAACCAAGAGACCTACCAGAAAATATCACAGGTCCCTCCCTGCTGTGAGGTTTCTTTCAAGGTATCTTCTAAGAAAACCAGGACACTTCATGAATGTGCTGAAGAGTATCTCTTTTTACAAGTCTCTCCCTTACATACCTCATCTCACTTTAATGCTCTGTTGTGATCATTGTCACCAACAGTCAAAGGACAACAGTTTGCAGATATCCTCCTGCCTTCCCTAGTGACTGCTGGGGACAGACATATGAATAAAGGCATCACTTCCACTTTTAAGAGCAGAAGTCAGTTGATGGCTGGTCACAAAACATCTCTCAGCATTTCTTTAAAGTCAGCCTTAAAAGAAGAATGTATACAAACATCACCAGTCACAGAAGACTATGTCTGCATAGTCTTAAACTGAAATGAATGTTTGACAGTAAAAAAAAGAAAAAAAAAGAAAAAAAAAAAGTGGGACACAATCAGGAAGGCCTAGGCAAAGAGAAAATGAGTCAAACACACACTAGTATGTCCTAAGCAGAAGTGTCAAAAGGAGGGGTGAAAAAATCTACCATAGTAACTAAAGCCTATGAAAAAAAGCTGTATGCCCTAATGTCCTAAAGATTTCCCTCTTTTCTAAGTCATTCTCCCATTCCCATGCTTTGGAAAAATTGTACTAGTAAGAAGAAACTGACCATGTTCATATCTTGTTGATGCAACTGGTGTTCCTGCTGTACACCAGAACCACAGACTGCAGTGTCTTCCTAAAACCCAGGAAACAGTCAGAATTGCCCTGGTCATTCAGAAAAAAACTGTTAGAATAGCCACTTGACTTTCTGTTGTGTTTCACTAAGCAAAAAAGGAACCTAAGAAAAAAGTAAGTTTGTATGCCTGCCAGTACATTTATTTCATATTTAACATCTGAGCACTGCATGCTTAGAGATGATTAAAGAATCATTCATTTAAATAAAACATAAATCACAGTATCAAGAGCAGTCCAGTCCCCACAGCTCTCTTGCTACAACCATTTTCTTGCCAGTGGAGCATTTTTTACAGCACAGGACTCATGGATAAGATTTGGGATTCACTTGCAGTGTGTCTCCATGATTCTTCTTTCAAGTTCAAGTTATTACTAATGGTCTCTCCCTTCTCAGCCCCCCTTTCAACTATCTTCAGTCTACAGCACTCATTTTAATAGTTATGTTATTTGCATGTGAAGTGCTCCAAGGTTCTCTGTTCAAAAGGCACAATACAGGTGCTATTACATTTTATTGTATTATTCAAAAAATGAACAACAGAAGTACTAGCTGGCTGAACTGCCAATGTTAGATGATCGCCGTGAGCGAGCTTTGGGGCCTTTTAAATAAACTATGTGTGATTTCCATAGATGTATTGCTATTTAAATAGTGCCCATGACAGACAGACACATTTGAAAAAAAAGAAAAGGATGAAGGCTGTTTGAGATATCCACAGTCGACATGTCACTAGTGGAGTAGCTTGGGGAAAATGATGTGGAACTTGTCCATGAGGAGACAATAAATGAACAATGCACATAAACACATGCACCCATGCATAACGATGCAGAGACATAATGAAGTGTGCTGGAAAAAAGAAAGGTGTGGTGTGATATATGCAAGAAAAAATGGATTGGATCCCATACATTCAGTAATATTACAGGGCCATTTCAACATTCATGATTGCTTTCTAAATATTAGTGCTAGCACAGCTTGTCACTAGATATATATGCAGTATGCCTTGTGTAGCCCAGTAAGATATGAGTAGGGACACAAGATGAAACTGAGCAAATGAAAATTAAGAAAATGTCAGGAGAAAAAGTAATCACAACAGTCAGGTCTGTTAAAGTGTTTTCTTAGGGAAGAAGTAAAAATATCATTGCTTCAGTCATTTAAAACTGGATCAGACAAATATACAGAGATACATTCTGCTCCTCTTATACGGATATTGTTCTGGCTTTGAAACTCTGTATTTTTTTCTGCACCGATACAACAGAAAGCAGAACCTGCCTCCTTAGGAAGAATTGGTTTTAGCAGGAATTAGTAGGTAGAGGGAATATGCAGGCCACCTGTTTTTTTCTCATTCCTAATGCCTACAGGAAAATGTTGAAATGGGGTTGAGTCTCTGAAAATAAATGTAGCAACAAATTTGATTTTGTATCTATATGATTTAAGTTACTGTCCTAGGAATGTTTGGGAGCATGGGTAGCATGTTTTAACACAATAGCAGAACTATGGCATTTTCAAATAGCATTCAAATTTTCAGTGGAAATGAATACTATTTTGAGTCTTTCTGCACTGGCCTGTATGTTCATATGATTTTAAGGTGTATACTGTCATAATGCTATATCTGTGGTAAGCATTGTCCTGATATCATGAAATAAATTCTATTTACTTTTTTTCTGTTTATTTTCTTTTTTTTTTTTTTTCCCCAAGAATTAGATTCAATATAAATCAAAATTTGTTAGTAAAGCTAATTGAAGTGTAGCATCTTGCAGACCTTTTCACAAGTACAGTAATGATTTTATATATATATACATTTTTTTTTCATATGCATTGGCTTGCTCTCTTTTATAGATGGGAGCTCTTATTTAGGTAAAACAAACTCTCATAGAGTTTAAGTGAAAAACTTACCTTGAGACTAAATCCAGGTAGAATGACACCAGCAGAAAATCTGGCCCATTATGCTTTGGATAACCAGCTGGTTAATGACTTTGTTGGTCTTTCTGTTGAAGGCTGTGATATTCAGAATGAAGATCTCTAGTTAGAACACTGACTTTTATTCATTGCAGTTTAAATATAGCAGCCTTGTTGCTGCATTATGGATTTATTGCTCAAAAAAATTATCAAGATGATTTCTGAAAGAATATTCATGGAGGATAAATGGTCCTCACATTTTATCTTCTGGACAGATGTTCATATTTCAATGGGTATACAGTAGTTCAGCATTTAAATTTCCTCTGAAAATCAGACTGAAATTGTACACTACAGCTTTTGTTTGTGTCCTGTGATAAAGAGAGATTGGTGTCAGCTTGATGATGGAGATGCTATCAGATGATTTTAACTTCTTTTTCTTTGTTAAGCTCTATTCAGTGAATATTCAATTCTTTTCTATGGGCCAGTATGGTATATGGTTTCTGCCCAAGTTCCTGGGTGAACTTCTCTGTTGAGCTTTAGGTACCTCATGTCTTTGTAACAACCCATCTCCAGCTTGGTTTCATTCTGTACTTCCTTGCACTTGGAAAGTCCATCACTGTGCCTGGAAAAAAAAAACATATACTGGGAATACAAATATGTAAAGGGAATGCTTCCATTTGCTACACTTAACAGTCCCCTTTTAAATGTTAAAATAATTTATAAAATAAAATTTAAAAAAAAAGCTGTACACATTTTACTAGCTGAGAACACCTTAAAATCCCAGCTATACAGTATATCTAATTTCCAAAAAGCATAGTATTAACTGTAAGTGTTCATTACTGATAAAGTCTGCAGGGCTTTGCTTGTTCCATTGAACCAGCCTGCAAGCTGATGAACACAAGTACCTCTGACTACAATGAGGGAGCTGACTGACATTGCACAGGGTGATCTGGGTCATCAGCTGTGAAACTTGTTGGGGTCAGGAGTGTTACACAGCATCTCCTGCAAGTGGGTGCACTGGGTGGGGACCCCACAGGGGCTGGTCTGGTTCAGAGAGGTTTGTTTGTCCCCTGAACTGGTTAACTCAGTCATTCATGAGCTGCTTAAAAATGAAATCAAATGCTTGAACTTTGGTTCCTGGATTTGAAAGTACTATTTTAACAAATTATTTTAACAAGTATGATTACTATATATAAGCTTGACATCCCATTTAACACAGTATTACCTTTGCATTAAAATAATCCTAAGAACATATATCTATTTTTTCTGTCTAGATACTGCCTATTCTCCCTTTCATCTGAAATCGCTAATTCCTTTTCTTCTTTCACCCAGAAACACTCTTAATTTTTGTCTCTGAAGTGGGTGACAAACTGTTCACTGTCTGTCGGATGTGTGCTGGTGCAGCCTGGAGCAGTAGAGCTTGGTTCAGAGCAGTTGTGTGAAAAAGGTCAGTGCTCCCATGCTACTGTGCGTCCCAGGGCTTTAAACAGTGCTTCATCATCTAATAGGGCCAATCAGTCAGGATTGCATGTAGCTTCTTTCCTCTGCTAAGTGTGTGAAATCTCTTGGCACTCTCTCCTTTTGGAGGTAGTTTAAGTGTTTACTTTGCTTTCCAATCTCCTTCCTGGCAGCGCACTTTTAAGAATTATTTTCTCTGTGCAGCAAGTTGAGCAGCCAGAGCACCTTCAACCTAAGGCTTATCTGTGACACCTTCAAAGGTCCTGCAAACAGCAAATGTGGCTCCTGTGTCAGTCCCACCTTTCTCAGTGAGAAAAAGGAAGAAGAGAAGGTGCCCTGAGATCACTGCCCATTCTTCTTAGAGATGCAACCGCTCTTTGCTATCCGAAACACTTTCAAGGTTGGAGACCATTTGAAAGACAAAAAGTTAATAAATACCTTGTCAGTTCATCCAAAACATTTTCTTTCCAAAGTGTTAAAAAAAGAGGAAAAGTCACTTTCACTTGAACAATCTTTAAGCAAGTGAAAATACTTTTGTTTCTTTCAACCTTCCAAAATGTTTTTAATCATAAATATAGTATAAAATATTGTAAAAAAATAGTTTTAAGCTAAAAAAACCCCAAATATTTCAGTTCAAACTGCCTAAGCCATTATTTTAAAGGATACTGATACTCAAGATATTTTGTTGTTACCAATTTGCATTTGTTTATGAGAAGATCTTAATAGTGCAGGTGTTGCATTGAATGCTCAGAAGACAAAGCAAAGCTGGGTTTGAAGGAACAGAGATCACAGCAAGACAACAATCTTAGCTTCCTTCTGTGTTTTTTACTAACTGGGAACAGAAGTCATTTCATTGCCGAGGATGGTAAAACTTTTTTCTGCCACAATGGCTTTAGACCCCACTTTTGAAGACAAAAAGAGAGTTTAGAGATTTTGAAAGGTCATTTAGTTCATTTCCTTTTCCCCAAAGGAGACTCAATCACACCTGTATCAGGTATCATGTGCTGTGATAGATTTCTAATTTGTGAAAAAACAATAATCTTTGCAGTGATTATTTAGGATTTAGATAGTCAGAGTTGTCTTTTGTTAAAAAGTCATCTGCTCTGGAATTACATACAGGAAAGGACACAAAAGGTATTCACTTTGAAACATGACTGGGGTAGTGATACTCATTGACTTGCTTACCACGTTTCTGTCAGGGTTAAAAGCTGTTGAGCGTATCTGCTGCATATGCCTGGTAAGAGCTCTGTTCCCTCCTATCATTAAGTCCATATTTTCTATTCATTTAGGAATCATGTAAAGACTTTATCACGAACATATTATTTTGCCATGGGACATAACTTAAATGCAGTGCAGCTGGTATTATATGAAATAAGAAATAGATACATAGACCATCCAGAATCTACAAATGCACCATATTTGGGTCTTCATGGCCAGTACTCAGTGGCTGCACTGGTAACTCAATGGCAAGCCTAATAACCCAGGGCTGCTGGAGTTTTCCAGCACTTCATGAAGGCAAAGTGCAATGGCTGTAGTACTCTATTAACATTCTTCTTTTTCTGAAACTTGCAGGCTACATAGCTGTACTGTTTGTTCTCCAAAGTAAACAAGAAGGGGATATATTCTTCTCAAACACTGCAATTACACTGCTGATAGGTCCTCAGAGATCATTCAGCATCCTGTTTCTGGAGGAGGTAGTACTAATTATAACTATTTTGCAGTTGTGAGCTAAGTGAGTTCACAAAGTGAAGCTCTAAGCAAAGAAAGGAAAAAGCCATTCCTGGCCAGAAGTCACGATTTTATTGGAGGGAAGTAGGAAAGTGGACACAGAACAGACACACTGACTCTCATAAAATGGCAAAGGTAGTGTGACCATAGTCACTGCAGAATTCATAGCAATTCACACAGGACTAAACAACTGTACGAGTTTCAGAACAAAGAATTAAACACTGCACCTTCTCAGTGCTCCTCTCCATTCTGTGGTAAGAATCCACCTCTTAACCTCAAATACCTTCTCCAAGATTTCATGTGCACTTTTAATTACGTCAAGTAGAGAAAAGAACTCTGTTAAGAGGCAAAATATTACCATTATAGAGTTGAGAGAGATGAACAGTCTGGATCAGTACCCAGACTCAGTTCAAACAAAACACCTTTCGAGGTTTGCCCATCTTGTTTCTCAGGGAATCTCCCAAGTCCCAGGTAGCCTGGTTTTATTTGTCTTGCATTAATTTCTTTTCCCCCATGGTGTAGTGGCTGAGCAGGGTTGAAGGTGTTTGGCAGTGACTCTTCCCCGTGTTTTCAGCTAGATGAAATTTGCAGCACATTACACTGCTTGGCAGGAACAGAGAATCAGCCCCAAGGATTTGCTGACAAGAGAAGCACAGATGTGGTGTGTGTAAGGTTTCAGTCTCGTTCCCCTTTTAGCTGTGGAGGAATTTTCTCAACTATACTAATTACGTTATCATCCTGATACAAGGTTCATTAATGCACTTTTAGCCCTATTGCCTGGAGCTCAGAGAATTCAGTGTCTTTAAATAATCCAAGAGAGCAAAAGAAAATCAGATGAGAGATTGTACATGATTTCATCTACTGTGTTGCACAGAGAGGCAGAAATTGCCATTCCACAAGGAAAAGAATGTAATGTTTCTGGTGGGAATTCAGGCTATGCTGGAACTTTTCTTGGCTCCTTTGCACCCCCACATAGCTTAGATTAGGCCCTTGCTGTTCATCAAGGGCTGTTTTGATGATGACTAGCACCACTACCCACTCCCAAAACGACCCTGATAGATTTATGAGAGTGTAGTGTGAACCAGAATACAAAATGGGCGCTTGGACAGTGGGAGACATGAAGAGGGACCACATCTGCCCACTTCAGCCTCCCCGGGCAACCAGTGATTATGGGGGTATCTTAAAGAAGGCTTCCTCAAATCACATGCTGGTTTCTTGAAAACTTGCGGGCATGTCCATATATTTGGATTATCAAGTTTTTTCTTGGGTGCTGCTGTTTCATTTTCTAGGTGAAACAATTCACCATGCTGGCAAGCTATGCTAATGCAGCTTTTCTAGATAATAGCAGCAGGTTTGTTTGTAATTCTGTGCGCATATTTTGGTTTTGAAGTTGGCTTAGACTTTTCTAAAATGCAAGAAAACTTCTTTGAAACTCTCTGGGTCTGGAAAAGCTTCACTATTTATTAGCTAGATTAACTTCTTTTTGCTCCTCAGAAGCTTGCTACAACTTCACCACATTTTTTTTTTTTTCTAGACCTGACTGTGCACTTGGCATGCCCAAAAGCCATCTGAAGCCATTTCAGTGATCTGAACCACACATGAACCTACCCACATGGGGCTGTCTCTGCTCTCTTCAACCTGCCTTGTCCCAGGGTAGAGACCGTAAAAATCTTTTTGTTTATCTTATTAAGCAAATATTAAAGATATTTGGTTATCTTTTCTTATTTTTGCACCCGAGAAGACAAATAAATCTTTTCCCCTGAATTGTCAGTGCTGTCAAAATTATCCAGTCATCAGCTGCACCACAATTAGACAGCTATGGTGTGTGGTACTCAGTTCTGGTATTCTTGGCACCTCTTACTGACTGCAGTGCCTTTTCTAAATGGTGTCAGTGCTGAGAACAAGAGAACGCTGCTTTCAGATCTGAACTGGCTTCCAATAACCTCCTGGGTGAAATAACCGTTTAACCCGTCAAGCTGTGACCACTTTGGTAAGCAGCTACCTGATAGGTGAAATTTCCTCACGTTGCCATAGGTGAGACTAGCTTGAATGCTGTGGCTGGTACATGCCTAACACAAACACAAGGAAGCCACCAGATGGACAGTTTCTGTAAAGGGTCTTCCACGCTTCCACGCTGCACGTTAGTCACCTCAGCTATCTGCTATCTGCCCGTCACTTTCCAGCCAACCCCAAGCCCTCTGTGTTTCCACTTTCTTAAAAGCTATTAGGTCAGTACATTTGCTTAAGCTATGTTGGCTCGGGATTTTTTTTATCATCTTTATATATGAAGATGGCACCAAAGCAAGTGATTCACACCTGTACAGTCTATTTAAAATGCAATTAAAAAACCATAAAACC